>JAEQBA010002535.1:0-15604 GCA_019434445.1 Phalangium opilio
CTTCCTTCATCGGTGGCGGGGGTGGTCTGACGTTCCCTGACTGTTCCAGCGGCGATGGGTAGGAATTCCCGAGGGAGGTTTCGGTTTCGGCGGCTTCGATCGAGTTGGCTATTCTGACTCTATGGGGATTTCGTCCATCTCGTCTTCCTCCAGAATTTCCACTTCGTTGGCTCCGGCTTCTAGGTCGGTCTCTCTTCAGGCTCCGGATGTAAGATTACTACGTCCTGAAGTTGAGGTCTGGAATCTCTAGGGGCGTGGTCGTGTGTCGAAATTTCTTGGGAAAAACCCATGGCAGCGGTAGCGACACTATCTCGAAGTCTCTCGTTAGGGGGTCCAAGAGGAAGTCTTCGGGTGCTACCGTGTCTAATTTTTTTCTGGTCATCCGGGGTCCCGTGGCCCAATATAAGGTTTTTTTCGTGCTAGCTCTAAAAAATCAAACTATCATTAGAAATGAGACAAAATAATGATAAATTCCCAAGGAAGAAGTTATTGATGTGTAAGGATTTGCGATATTAGACGGCCGTTAGCACGGTGCGTCTGGGTGAGCTAACCGGACTCTTTCCCAAGGAGGTTTGGCTATTGGTACTCGTTTGAAGTTAAAGTCTTCTGGTACTAAATCGACGATTCCTTTTTCTTGTAAATATTGGGATATCTCGTTTCGCGAGCGTAGCATGCGGCTCTTGGGCCCTGGTGGATATATAGTATACGTCCATATCTACTTTGCCAGGTTGGACAGTGTGGCGATAGCATAACTCGCGAACCCAACCTTTTTGAATGGTTTCTCGTAATTTGTCGGAATGTTCCTGAGTAGAAGACGGTATGGGAGGGTTAACTTCTCCGCTACTGGGGGATTCGGAAAGTTCATCTACGGAACTAAATGTTCGTGAGTTAAGGGGATGATTGGTTCAGGACTTGTTTCTCGATGATGTGGTTCTCCTTCCGGACTTGTCGATAGTGAATGAAGTTTTGGAGCCTTTCTCTTTGGTCTTGTCGAAGAACTCCCTGTTGTTGGAATTCTGGCTCGTTTTCTCCTTTTTTCTCTATCGGCTACTCGGTCTATTTCGTCTGAGGATGAACTTAGTTGATCTGGTAGTTGGGCTTGCGGCCGTCTTTCTCTTCTTTGAATAGGTGGATTTTGAATAATTAAGGGTTCTTTTGTAGTGGTACTACTTGATGACTTTCTTAATTGTTTCTTCTTTCGTCCTATGGAAGAAGATGTGGTCGTTGGGTGACTTCTCTTTCGGAGATCGGGGATCTCAGGTTCGTCACTGGAGAGGCTGCTACTTGATAATTTTCTAACTGGTCGTCTTTTAGGTCCAGGAGCGGCGGATGAGGTAGTCGGATGACCCCGTTTTTCCGGTTCCGGTTCGGACATTCTATCGTCATCAGTAGAAGTGCTCAGTTTTCGCAGCGTTTTTCTTCTAGGTCTGATTCCTTCTGTTGTCGTTGTTGTGGGGTGATCTCTTTTCGGTCTTTCGACTATCGGAATTGAAGGGGGATTCACTTGAATTGTCGCTGGAGGAGTTAGAGGTCCTTGAGGCAATGGCTCGGTTTCTGGATGCGTCTCTCCTTGATTGACAATGGGTCCTGTGACTTGATTCCGGCTGGATTTCTTCTGGTTGACGTATTTCTGGTTCTTGAGTTTTCTTTTTCGGTATTCTGTCAACAAATCGGAATGGGCCTATCATTTCTTCTACTTCCTCAAAAGACTCTGAGGAAGGCTGAGGTCTCTCTTCTAGTACTCTGGGGTGGTGTTCTTTCTGGAGTCGGAGCTCTTGATCTCGGTGGAGGAATAATTTCTTTTGGCTGAGTAGTTCATCTTCCGGGATATTCTCCTCAGGGATGTTTTCGACCTGTTCGATTATTTCTTCTCTGGGAGTTTCTGAGTCTTCATTCTCCTCCAGGGGAACTTCTGAAGTTTGGTAAAGTTTGAGTTGAGCTATGTTTATGGGACCTGTTTTCTGTCCAGAGATCATGTCTTCGAGGATGTACACAAGGGGACTTCTTTTTTCCACGATCTTGAAAGGTCCAGTCCATTTCGGGCACAGTTTTCCCATTCGTCCAAGATTGGCGTTAGATAGGGGATGAGTTAACTTCCATACTATCATTCCAACGTCGAATTCGAGATCTTCTCTTCTTAAATCGTAGTATTTTTTCTGTTTGGCTTGAGCCAATTTTGAAAAGTTCTTTGTTAGTTTCCATTGGTCTTTGAGGATTTTTAGTGTCTCGGATCGGTCTTCAAATTCTTCCAAGGGCATACCGATGTCAATGTCCCATGGGAGTCTTGGTTCTCTTCCCATATTGAGGTAGAATGGAGATCTTCTGGTTGTCTCGTGTGGAGCTGAATTTATCGCGAAGGCGAGAGCGTTCAACGTTTCGTCCCACGTTCGGTGATTGTTCTCCACGTAAATTGAAATTGTTTCTCCAAGAACGCGATTAACTCTCTCTGTGATGTTTGACTGTGGATGATGGGAGAAGTGTGGATGGGTCCAATGTTGAATAACTTGCAGGTATCGTGCCACAGAGAGAAGAAACGAACTGAGTTCCTCTATCGCTTAGGATCTGTTTTGGTGCTCCCCATCGGCAAACAAAGTTCTTTAGGGCTAGGGCGCAAGCATCCGCTGTTATTCTTTTCAGAGGTACTAATTCGACGAACTTGGTCATGTAGTCTGTGAACACGAGTAGGAATTTGTATCCTCTTCGGCTAACGGGAAATGGTCCCATGATGTCTACTCCTATCTTGTCGAAGGGTCCAGTCGGGACTGTGGATATCATAAGCCCGGGAGTTCTCCTGTTGCTTATCTTGTATTGCTGGCAGAGGACGCACTCCTTGACATATTGTCGGACGTCTTGTCCAGATCGGGCCACCAATATCTATGTCCTACTTTTTCTCTTGTCTTATAATTTCCTCGGTGGGCGGAAAGTGGATGATCATGGAGAAGTCTCATGGTTTCTCTTCTGAGCGATTTTGGTAGATAGATTCTTGCTGGACGTGTTCCAGATGCTTTTCTGTATATCAAGTTGTTGACCATCTCGAAATCTGGGTGTTCTGGCGGGTTTCTTGTCGTAATAGTTCAATGATTTCGCGAATAACTGGGTCTTCTCCTTGGGCGGTAATGATGTCATCGCGGTCGAAGATGTGAAAGTTCGCGTGTGGAAATGGAGGAAGAATGTACGCATGATGAGAGTGATCCGAGGGGACATTCGAGTTTTCTGATGACGTTCTTGATTTTCCTCTTCAACGTTGGAGGCGACTGACATAGCAAACAGTCCTAGTGGGGCTCTTGAAAGGGCGTCGGCGACAATATTTTCGACTCCTTTCTTGTGTTGGACCTTGAAGTCGAAAGTTTGGAGATACATGGCCCATCTGACGAGTTTAGAGTTCGGCTCCTTGAGTCCGAATAGCCATTGTAGTGCTTTATGGTCGGTTACGACGGTGAAAGGTCTACTTTCCAGGTACGGGCGGAAATGTCCTATGGCCCAGTATATCGCGAGACATTCCTTCTCGGATGTGCTGTAATTTGCTTCGGCATTTCTTAGGTTTCTGCTGGCATAGGCGATTGGAACTTCAATTCCGTCTTGGATCTGTGATAGCATTGCTCCTAGGCCCGCGTCTGAGGCGTCCGTAGTTAGGATACTTGGCGCATCTGGCTTGTAGGCTGCTAGAGGCGGGGAACTGCAGATGGCTTCCTTGATTTTCTGGAATGCTTCCTCTTGAGCGGGACCCCATTCGAATTTGACTCCTTTCTTCTTCAGCTGGTTTAGAGGAGTGGCTATCTTCGAATAGTGTGGTATAAATCGGTGGTGCCATCCAGCCATTCCAAGGAATCGTTGAAGTTGTTTTAGCGTCTTCGGTTCGGATAGTCCTTGATGGCTTCCACTTTGGACGGATCGATGTAGATTCCGGTTTCGTTGATGACGTGTCCCAGGACTACTGCTTCTGACTGGGCAAATCTGCATTTCTTCAATTGAAGAGTGAGGCCTGCGTTTTTCAATTTGGTCATGACGTATTCCAAAGCGTTCTTCTGCTCCTTCCAAGTTTCGGATGCGATCAGGATGTCATCTAAGTATACGACGATAGAGAAATTTTCTCCATCTCGGAATACCTCATCCATCAGACGCTGGAATGTGCTTGGGGCATTGCAAAGTCCAAATGGGAGAACGTTGAATTCATATTTTCCGGCGTGAGTGATGAAGGCGGTCTTTGGTGAACTTCCTGGCTCCATTTCGACTTGCCAGTAGCCTGATTTCAGATCCAACGCTGTGATGTATTTGGGTTTCCCCAACTTACTTAAGGTTTCGTCGATACGAGGAATAGGGTAAGGATCCTTGGCGGTTATAGCGTTCAGTTCCCGAACGTCGATGCAGAAGCGGTACTTCTTTCTTCCTGTTCCGGATCCGTCGTCTTGTTCCAGGATTACGACTGGTGAGGCCCATGGTGACGTGGAGGGTTTGATGATGCCATCTTTTAGCATATCGTAGATGTTTTGTTCGATGATTTTCTTCTTTTCGTCGCTAACGCGGTATGCTCTTTTATGTATAGGCTTAGCGTTACCTGTGTGTATTTCATGGACTACCAGACTGGTCCTTCCTAACTTGTCGCTGAATAGTTCAGGAAATCTGAGAAGGAGTTCCTTCAACTCTCTCTTCTGCTTGTACGAGAGAGAGGTTGAATCAACTGCTTCGTTGACGTTATTGACCATTTGTGGTGACGGGGGCAATTTGTCCTCAGACACCTCTAATAGTTTAAGTGTTAGTCCATTTATAGAGCATGTTAAAGTTCCAAAATCGATAATGGTATTCCAATCTTCTAGGAAATCTTGGCCTAATATTGCGTCACATAGGAGTGAAGGGACAATATGAAACTCTTGACTAAAATTCCTAATGATGTCTTGTTCAAATTTTATTTCAAAGTCTAATACTGTTGAGCCTTTAGTAAAAGAGTACTGTCCGTTCCCCATGACTATGCATTCTGATCTTTCTGACTTAGGTTCTAGTCTATTTTCTCCCCTAAATCTTTGTATGGCCCTCCATTGGTCTAGGCTTATCATGGATACTTCAGCACCATTATCGATTCTTGTATGTAGGATTGTGTGTTCAAATTTTATTTTTATTAAATGAGGGTTCCTCTTTGGGAGTCCTCTTCTTTGAATTGTGGCCAAGTGAAGTGGCGTGGTCACAATTCGGTCTTCTTTTTGATGGACTATTGAGTCGCGGGAGGGAAACGTCCTCTGATATTCCCCCCCGAGTTGGAGTTTCCCGGAAACTGACCTCGATTTCTTTCCATTCTGGCGACGGACACTCGGTTGCGTAGTGACCTAAGCCACCGCAGTTGAAACAGGTTATTTGTCGTGCTCCTTGGTTGTTTACCGGAGGGTTTTGTCCTCCCGGGTTCTGGTCCTGTTGACGTCTGGGAATTGGTGGAAGGGCTAGCTGTCGAGGTTCTCGTTCCCTTGGTTCACTAGTTTGATTTCTCGATTCAAAGACTCGTGTTCGGCGAGGATATTCGTCTCGTTGTTGGTTTTGTTGTCTTGGTTGATTTCTTGTTTCGGGGTTGGATTGCCTCGTTTGGGGATTGGGTCTCGGGAAAGGAGTTCTATAATCTGGAGCTGGATAGCTTTGAGGAATATACTGGACAGGAAAGGATTTTGGGATCCTTCCGGAAGAGGGAGGGTAGTGTTCCCATGAGGGATGTACCGCTCAAAGTTTGTGTCCGTGTTTGCGTAATATGGTCCTATTTGCCGGATATACCCTTGGGGAGTTGTTACTGGCGTATAAACTGCTGTTGGGGGAGCTACCTGCTGTATAACTGGTTGTGGAGACATTATCTGGGGTTGGGGTATCACTTGCGACTGTGAGACTACATGAGGTTGTATCTGATATACTGGCTGTTCTCTGATTATTATGGGTTCCTGATATGTCTTGACTTGAGTCTCAGGGGTTTGTTGAGCTTTTTCCTCGCTAGGATTTGTTTTACTTGGGGGTTGACTAGCTTTGGGTCTATTTAAGCCTAAGGTTTGTTCGATTTTTAAACAAGCGTCATGTAAATCCGCGGTAGTGTACAGGGGGATAAACATTAGAAGCCCTTTTAATTCATTTCTTAAATTCCGCTTTATCATTATGAGTAATTCATTATCCGGTATTGGGGGATGTAGATTTTGGTTTACCCTTGCAAAATAACCGAAAAATTCGTCTACTGACTCATTGGGTTTCTGTAGCCTATTATTGAGATCTATTCTAACCTTAGCTTCCTCATCCTCAATTTTATAATGTCGTTTCAGTCTCCCTTTAAATTCGGGCCATCCCATTCCTTGAGGGAGGGAGCGAAACCAGTATAGGGCATTTTCTCGTAAGAGGAGGGGCATAACATGCATTCTCTCATCCTCGCTAATTTTGTGGAAAGTCGCGTATTCCTCGAACTGTCTGAGAAACTCCGGTACACTTTCGTTTTGCCTGCCGTAAAAAGCTAGTCTATCCGGGGGATCTAAACCTTTTACGCCGCCTTGGCTAGCGATGGCCATATTTGCGAAAGATTGTAAAATAGAGGCTAGAAATGCAGCCTGTTGAGCACCTCCACTACTTGTATTATTCTGTTGGGGTTGAGGATTTGACATTCCTGGGGGCTGACTATAGCCTTGACCAGGAAGGGGTTGTGAAATCCCTTGTGGGATATTAGGTGACTGTCTAGGGGGTCTCTGTGTTTGTCCTACAGATACTGGAGTAGCTATATTCGGTCTAAGAGAGGCATTTGTGTATATCACCGAACTAGTACGTGGAATGGTTCCACAAGGAGGGGTATTAGGTACTGTGATTGGTATAGTAGACATAATTGGGTTATTCATTTGACTAGTTGGGGCCCAATTACTCATAAATCTCTTGGCCCTAGTATATGCGTTATCTTGAGCTACTTCTACTCTGGGTGTGGGTTGACTAGTTTGTAGGGGTTCAGGTACATTTACCAAGTCAGGGCTACTCCCTCCATACCTATTTTGAATGTTATTTGCCCTATGGGGGTTGTAAACTTGGTTTGTGCGACGGAATAAGGCTAAGTTTCTAGCGCGTTTATTCGATTCGTCCTCAACTGACTTTGGAATTGTTTCATTCTGCGAGGGATTTTCTATCCTTTCTTCTTGGGTATTTAAAAATCGGCTTAAATCATAAGTACTATCCCATAAGGGTTCATTATTTGGGTTAGGCGCGTATGCCATATTCGTTTCGGATAGCCGAGAGGGACGTAGGATATTACTAAACACGAGGTTATGCTTAACTTCTGGCCACGTGTATCCCGAATTTTCCGATTCACGGGAGGAAACCGAAGAAATATCCGAATCCTTGCGTTCGCGATATAATTTTAACTTTGGGCACGATTCGGGATGACTCATTAAAATTTTCAAAAATATTTAAATCCAAAAATCTATCTATTCGAAAAATAATTTGGGATATCACAAGATTCTATTCTAAAAATAAATAATACTAATCTAAATAAATACTATAATAATTAATTTCGATGATTGAAATTGATTTGAAAAAATGTGGAAGCACGCCTTCGAATGTTCGAGAAGGAAATTTCCAAGATGGCGGCTATCTAACTCAAACTAGAACTAGCCTGTAACTAACACACGAATCGGGCCCGACCACCCCGCCGACGAAGAAAAGCGACGGGACGGGAAAAACAACAACCGAGGGTTCAAAAAGACGGGCACGGCACCATTTGCAACGGTCTACCCCGGGGAAAATTAAACTGGCCGGTCGTGAAAAAGGGGGATTTCCGTTACAGGACGTTAGGTAGCCCTAATTTAATTAAGGGGGACCTCGTGACAACGTTAAGTCTTAAAAACGGGAATTGTAAAGATAGGCCTAATTAATTAACTTCCTCACGTTGGAATTCAATAAAAGAAATTATTCATACCTTCTGCTCATGTTGAAATCGACAAAAATTTTAATAACTTTAAATTTTACAAAAAACGTCGCGAACTTTCCCGAAGGACGACGGCGCGAACAACAAAACTATCGCGGGATGTGGGAAGCAGGGCTTCTCCCGAGGGGCGACTGCCGGCGACTTGACAGGAACAGAAAGAGAGAGAGAGCCGTGGGTCTTACACGCTCTTATATACAAAATAATAAGGGGGGGGGGGGGTAAAGAGAAGGAAGAAGGAGGTGACGTAGACGACGAAAGGAGCGGACATATTCCGGAGAATATGTCTGTCCCTTGCGTCGTCTGCAACGGTTTCTGGGCGAAACCGCTGCAATGTATTCAAAAGTTCTCCCAACATGAACAGTTTCCATGGTTTAATTATAAAAGCAATTTTTTACCGAAATGACATTAGGGTCCAAAATAATCCTAACGTGGTCTAAAGTTAACCTATGTTGTCCAAAAATAGCTTATGGTATAAGTTATTTTAGGTTTTCTAGCGTTATTTAAATGTTTTGGAAACTTCTCGTAATAATTTCCATATAGTGCATAATCTTTAAATGTATGGCTAACATTTTGAAAAGTCTTAGACTTAGTCACATGGTAGGGTGGAAATAAAATCTACGCTATGTTCACCCGGGGTAGACTTCACTGGGCGGTGAAAATAGCGCCCAAGCTATTTTCACACTACCGCGGCCCTTACCTCAGTTCTTAGTCACGTGGTAGGGTGGAAATAAAATCTACGGATTCTATATTCTTAGTTACGTGGTAGGGTGGATATAGCCTCTACACTATTTTCACCTAGGGTAGGAATAGGCTTCCGCCTATTTCTACCCGGGGGGTGAGAATAGTGACACTCTTATTATTTTGAACACTAGAGGGGGGGGGTCACTGGTCCCAAGGGCTAGTTTCAAAAATACTCTACAATTCCTACTAATACTTATTCCGTAGGTAACGAGCACGGGAAACTTTAGGAGAATAAAAAGGCCCTTAACACTCTCAAAAATTTTGACCAGTTACGTCTGAATCGGGTCAAAATATCTTTTCTAGGCCCAAATTGCGGCTCTGTCAACGAACGGAGGTTAATTTTGTATGGAAACCAGCTCTAATATCAAAAACGGATCAATGTAATTATATTTCATTGGGAAACTTCGTCTGCTTATATTTCGACTGCACCCACAAATCTTATAGCGCCTTCTATTGCTCAAAAATGTCAATGTCATTCTCATCTCTATTTTCCTGTTCAGTCAAATAATTCGGTAATAATAAGTACAGAGGAGGGTTCGTAATGTTATTAATACCAAATTAAGAGTGAATTGAATTGAATTGAATGGGGGGGGGGGCGTTCTTACCCAATCCGTCAATTCCTCGCTACTAAAATATTCTTCAGCGGGAAGAGCAGCGTTGGCGTGACTTTGCGCAGGCGTACCCGAAGACGAGACCACGGAACTGTTGGGTACTACAAGTAAAGAAGAACTTGAGGTCGGAGGTGTGCTCTGTTTAGGCGTTCTACTACCATCGCTTCCTGGCCCCGATCCACCCCCGCTTTTACGGTGCAGCAATGGACTTTTCTTGCGTTTCATCCTCTCTTAGTTGGGCTTAAAAGAACACTCACAATCATAATCACTTTAATGTAGAAATAATTAAGGGGCAAATAGAGTAATGGCACCTACTTGCCTTTGACTGTATTAAGCTCTATGGGTAGTTAACATGGAGTGCCACTACTCTATAGTCCAAATGGTAGTTTATTAACCAAATTAATGTAGAACACTTAATGATAAAATTTTTAATAAAGAAGACTTACCCTAATAATTCTTATTCCCGAATGATGTGTTATTAATTATAAATTAACACAGCTTATAATCATTAAGCCTTGGTTCTTTTCCTTTCCCATTGGAAAAGATGAGGAGTAAGTGGATGGGCTATTTATATCTCACTTTGAAACTGTACGAATAACAATAATAAAACTTGGCTCCATGTTTAAAATTGTAACAAAATTATAACAGCGCTATTTAAAACCACAAAACCTACAGTTAAACTTAAGGAGTATCATTTACAAGTCAAGGATTACGTTTACCCAGCTTCGCCAGCCTTTCACGGCAAACGGGGGAACACTATATTACCCCAAAACTACTAACATATTCCTGAATTACACCAAAATCTAAGAAATAGGAGAGTTCATCCAATACGTCGTCTGCTAAAATATTCTAAATGACTTCGAGCTTCGACTACGGCTTTTCGGGGTAAAATAGTGTCAGAGGCAGAGTTGGGCACTCCTCTTTAGATAGATTTTTTTCCTATCAAACTATCATAGATGGCGAAACTATCAATTCTTCTGGCTATATTTTAGAGTGGAACTCCTTCTTAGATAGATTTTTTTCCTCTCAAACTATCATAGATGGCGGAACTATCAACTCTTCTGACTATATTTTAGACTGACATTGCTGGTTAGATAGATATCTTTCCTCTCAAACTATCATAGATAGCGAAACTATCAACTCTTCTGACTATATTTTAGACTGACACTGCTGGTTAGATAGATATTTTTCCTCTCAAACTATCATATTTGGCGAAACTATCAATTCTTCTAGCTATATTTTAGACGGGCATTATTTGTTAGATAGATTTTTTCCCTCTCAACAAATCATAGATGGTGAAACTATCAAATCTTCCTTCAATATGTTAGATTGGCTCTCATTGTTAGATAGATTTTTTGCCTATCAAATCAAATTGAAATCTTTAGGAACGACTAAATTAATCGATTATTTAATTTCCGGACTTTAAATTTGATTGTTTTCGATCAAACTGATTTGGGCTCTACCTAATTTTACTCTGTTTAATCGATTCCTGATATTTCCTGATTTTGTAGAATTTCTAATATTTTCATATATTCATATAATTTCCATAATCTCATTTCTCAAGTTTGACTTTTAACTGTCTATAGTTCAAAAGCTACTATCCAAACTTTTTCAAATTATTCGCCCTTGATTTAATCTAAACCATCTACTATAAACGGTTAACTAATAATAATTAAAGGCAAAAATTGCAATTAAAACTGTGGGTAATAAAAATCAGAAAATCTACACTTTAATTTATCTACTTCTACGTTTGGATGATTTCGTGGAATCGTTCTCCCTCCTCGAGTAGTCGTTCACATCAGTGACAGCACGGAGCTTCTATATACAAGAAGCTCTGTCTTCACAGTTTGAACTGTTGAACCATCGTTTATTTTATTTTTATTTATTTGTTTGAGAGGGTTATAACGACCACCAAGTACAGAATCTTCTTATAGATTAAACCTACACTTGCTACCGTTCAAATATATTAAAAACTTCGATATCATTCAAAAAACGACTTATCTTTCCAGAAATTTTCATAACTATCAAAATTGCCTATCAAAGATTAGCACATAATTTTTTTAAAATGAAATCAGAAAACAGATGTCGCCAAATAAAATCACTCAAAGAATCAATTTATTTCTCAAGGAATAATGCCTATCATTTTTTATGATTTCTAAAAGATGGGGTTAGTAGCCAGATCACGTTGAGAATCGATATTTTTTCCTAGAAGATTTCAACGAATCAATGAATCATATCAACTTCGAGTGCACTTTCTAAGCTATCAAACTCAATCGATCATTATAATTCAAATTTTTCTCGAAAATAACTATCAAAATTGATACTTTGATAGGGGCAGATTTAGTTTTCTATCGTATCAAGTGGTAAAACTATCAAATGATATGATAGTGCCCATCTATGGTCAGAGGGGATAATAGAACCTTTACATTGTAACAGGGTGGGAAATAAGGATTTTTTTAAACTGGACATTAGGCCAGCGACCCCCCTAATCTGGAATAAATAAACTGGTCCAGGACCACTGGCCAGGGCACGTCGTCTGCTAAACTAAAGAAGAGGATAATGAAAATGTTAGAGTTTTAATGTCTGAACTCTGGTTACCCTTGAGTTTTCTTAGGGTACGTTCAGTAACGAAAATCTCAAGGAAATCGCTGTTTTCTTGATGTGTGGTTGATGGGCTCGATACGTCACAGTGACGTAAACAGCTGTTGAACGGAAAAGTGACATTTTGAAGTTAGCGCTGCTTTAGAAATAGGAGTTAGGGAAACGTCTTGCTGGCCCTCAAAACGTTATGAAGCGCAAATGGCTCTTTTTAATTGTAAACGAGCTCGCAAATAATGAAATTGTTTAAGAAAATTATGCCTATTTGAATGGTATTGGTAGAAAAAGTTTTGTAAAGAAAACAAAATTACTAATACAATTACTGTAGGAATAAAATTGTTGGAATTTAATTTTTAAATCCCGCGCCAACTTTTCGACTGCCAAGTGTTCAACAGTCAAGCGCTACGGCAAGCGCTGAGCATCATGACGTCAAAACCGGAAACGCGAAAAAGCATACAGTAGTAAAAATCTCACATCGCTTAGTAAGCGCTGCCATCAAAGAGGGTTACTGAACGTACCCTTTGTGTTCCCGTGGACCACTGACCCCCCTCCGATTTAATTTTTAAACTGGTCCAGGCAATTTTTAAACTGGTCATTTGCCCTGTGCCACCGCCTTATTTCCCACACTGGTACTGGCTAGCGAATAGCGCCTGGTGAGTCATTTTGGAAGTAAACCGTAAACACAGAAATAATTGATCATTTAAGAGTAAAATGAACATTTAATGCGTAGTAAAAATGTTTGGTAATTTACCACTTACCGGTAAATTACCATTGTAAAATTACTGTAAGATATAAAACGGTAATTTATGCGGTATTTGGTATATTACTAATACTGATACGACTACTGACAACTAGTACTGGCTATGGTCAAGACTGTCGACTACAAGAGACTCATTCTAGAGCAGTGTGGGAAATAAGGCACTTTCACAGGCCATTAGCCAGTTTAAAAATTACCTGGGCCAGTTTAAAATTAAACGCTTTGGGGTCTACTGGCCCTGGTGGCCACTTAATTAATTCAAAGTTTTCCCCCTCAAGATTTTGGATCATTAAATAAATACTATTTTAATCCCTAAGATTGTCTCGTCTTTGCTTTTATGCTGTTTGCTTGCTTGGCCTGAATTGTGTATGTGGGAGTGGAATTATGGGTGGGTTTCGTATGTCTGTCTACGCTCTACACAGTGTAGAATCTGTAGATGAAGTGATTTTTGCAGTTAGCTAAAGCATGGCTAAAGGGAAGAAAATCTCTCGGTAGTCTTGTTTGGGTCTGGTCTCTAGGGAATTAAGGGAAAGGCAGCCTGCTGCCTTTGATTGTATTAGAGTCTATGGGAAGATAGCAATGGAGTGTCAACTCCCTCCCTACGGGCCGAATTTTTTAATTTAGCATTACTCAATAAATACTTATAGTTCTTAATTTAAGACTCCAATATTTTTAAATACCCATAACTATAAAAACTAACCTACTAAGCCTACGCCCTAGCAAATATTGTCCAGAATAGATAATTTGGCCCTAAATTACGAAAGCCTGATTTTTTAGGCTAAAAGTGGTAGTGGCACCGTGGCCAGTTTTTTAATTAAAATACCTAGGCTCTACTGGCCACAGGTCCAGTTTTTAAAAAATCCTTATTTCCCACACTGTTCTAGAGTATACACGCTAGAAAAGATCAATAGTCAATAGACTGCAAAACTTTTGTATCGAAGTTGTAGCCAAGGAGTACTATTTACCTATGAGTAGAATTGAAAGAAAATGTGTTGAGCTAGAAAAATTCTAATAATGAACCCCGAATTAATAAACTGGTTCCACCATTTTTTTTCCAAAAACCATAATTAATAAAGTGGCCTCTGGGACCACTGACCCCAAGTTTTGGAATAAATAAACTGGTTTTGGACTTGTAAACCTGTCTTATATCCTACCCTGCACGGGAGACGAGAAGTGTAATGCTTTTCTAGGTTATGTGTCTTATCCCTTCTAAAATACCCCGCTTTGGCAAGCACGCTGACGAATCGCCATTCCTCGATTTTCCCCTCTCGCCTCTCTCTCTCTAGTCTCTCTACGTTACTCAGCAATCATTTCTTCGTTGTCATTTCTATGAAGACCGCGCGGCACGGTGGTACTCCATTGTCACCGGGCCGCTTAACACGGGTTGAAATTAGATTATATTGTAGTGAAAGTGACTTCAAGTTGATTAAATTCAATTAAATTAAAAGTATGAAGTTCCGAGAGAAGTGCGGACTTCTCTGAGAAGCCTTAATGCGCTCTCGGAACGTAAATACGGCTTTCTTAGTTAGAACACAGAAACCTTTGTTTCTCGCTGATGTCAATGGAAGTTTAAACAATTCAACATTATGTGTAAACAAACTAACTACTGTAGAACGAATAGGAGGCAGTGAAATAAGCAAAGTATTTTCGTAAGAACTTGTACTATTAATGCTCAATATATTTTAAATATTTCAATATCGTAGTACGGTAGGCTTGGCCTTGTAAGCCACGCCAGACGTAACTTCTCCCTTCCTATTTGTTTGAAAAATATAAATAGCGGTTTGAAATCTTTGTTTCATGGCAATGTTTATTATGAGTAGACATGTTTGAGATGTAAGGATTTGTATAGATTTTGATATTGCAAATAAATAGGAATTTAATCTAGTTTAGTTAGGTCACCGGGTGGATGTCATCTATTTAGACATAGCGAAAGCTTTTGACTCAGTGCCTCATCAGCGGCTTTTGGCTAAACTGCAAATATTAGGAATAAATAATAACATCTTTCGGTGGATCAAATCGTATCTCCTTTATAGAACCCAGGCAGTACGTGTTGGCAAGTCCTTAAGTAATTTCCTCCCTGTCTTAAGCGGTGTTCCGCAAGGCAGTGTCCTTGGGCCTTTGCTATTCTTATTGTATATAAATGATCTCCCCAGCGTCCTATCACCACCTCTAGGTCTCTTTGCCGATGATCTAAAAATATTTCGTGTGATCCATTCATATAAGGATGTCCTTAGCCTACAAGCTGATCTAAACCATTTAGAATCTTGGGCTGCCAATAATGGGCTTAATTTTAATAGTCAAAAGTCAATGGTTCTCTCCCTCCAAAGATCAAAAGTTGATGAAGCCCTACCATCCCCTTACTTTCTCGGTATTAACAACATTCGACGGGTTAATGAATGTCGGGATTTAGGAATACATGTCTCACATGACTTGAAATTCCACTCTCATATTAAACGTACCTGCGGTCGTGCCAATTCTATCTTAGCAACAATCAAGGCAAATTTCCCTAATCTATCCTCTAGCCTCCTTACGCGCCTCTTTAATTGCTATGTCCGTCCCCTCCTTGAGTTCGGAAGTCAAATCTGGAACCCCTACATGACCTGGATATTAATATGCTGGAAGGTGTTCAAGCTCGTGCATCTAAATCCCGCTCACTCTGCGTCACCAGCTCGTACCGTGCGGTTATCTACCCTGGGTTGGGAATCGTTGGCCACCCGCCGTACCTATCTTGAACTAGTTAGCCTTTCCGCCTCTTGCTTAATGAAAATCAGAACTACTTTACCATGGCACCCCTTCACCTAGTCACTAGAGGTAATTCGCGTAAACTTTTTCTACCCCCCTCTCGTCGTGATCCTATGAAGCACTCTTTCTTCCGACGGGTGATCCCCATCTGGATTCGCTTCCTACTGATGTGGTATCCTCGACTTCATTGGGACACTTTAAACTAAGTCTCAAAAATTCTTAGGTCTTCTCTAATCC
>JAEQBA010002535.1:15784-44935 GCA_019434445.1 Phalangium opilio
AATATCTGGGATTTGAAACGTTTCTTGGGGGCTGCAAATATCTGGGATTTGAAACGTTTCTTGGGGGCTGCAAATATCTGGGATTTGAAACGTTTCTTGGGGGCTGCAAATATCTGGGATTTGAAACGTTTCTGGGGGCTGCAAAATCTGGGATTTGAAACGTTTCTGGGGGCTGCAAATATCTGGGATTTGAAACGTTTCTTGGGGCTGCAAATATCTGGGATTGAAACGTTCTTGGGGGCTGCAAATATCTGGGATTTGAAACGTTTCTTGGGGGCTGCAAATATCTGGGATTTGAAACGTTTCTTGGGGGCTGCAAATATCTGGGATTTGAAACGTTCTTGGGGGCTGCAAATATCTGGGATTTGAAACGTTTCTTGGGGGCTGCAAATATCTGGGATTTGAAACGTGCTTGGGGCTGCAAATATCTGGGATTTGAAACGTTCTTGGGGGCTGCAAATATCTGGGATTTGAAACGTTTCTTGGGGGCTGCAAATATCTGGGATTTGAAACGTTTCTTGGGGGCTGCAAATATCTGGGATTTGAAACGTTTCTTGGGGGCTGCAAATATCTGGGATTTGAAACGTTGCCCTTGGGGCTGCAAATATCTGGGATTTGAAACGTTTCTTGGGGGCTGCAAATATCTGGGATTTGAAACGTTTCTTGGGGGCTGCAAATATCTGGGATTTGAAACGTTTCTTGGGGCTGCAAATATCTGGGATTTGAAACGTTTCTGGGGGCTGCAAATATCTGGGATTTGAAACGTGCCCTTGGGGGCTGCAAATATCTGGGATTTGAAACGTTTCTTGGGGGCTGCAAATATCTGGGATTTGAAACGTGCCCTTGGGGGCTGCAAATATCTGGGATTTGAAACGTGCCCTTGGGGGCTGCAAATATCTGGGATTTGAAACGTTTCTTGGGGCTGCAAATATCTGGGATTTGAAACGTTTCTTGGGGGCTGCAAATATCTGGGATTTGAAACGTTTCTTGGGGGCTGCAAATATCTGGGATTTGAAACGTTTCTTGGGGGCTGCAAATATCTGGGATTTGAAACGTTCTTGGGGGGGGCTGCAAATATCTGGGATTTGAAACGTTTCTTGGGGCTGCAAATATCTGGGATTTGAAACGTGCCCTTGGGGGCTGCAAATATCTGGGATTTGAAACGTGCCCTTGGGGGCTGCAAATATCTGGGATTTGAAACGTGCCCTTGGGGCTGCAAATATCTGGGATTTGAAACGTTTCTTGGGGGCTGCAAATATGGGATTTGAAACGTTTCTTGGGGGCTGCAAATATCTGGGATTGAAACGTTTCTTGGGGGCTGCAAATATCTGGGATTTGAAACGTTTCTGGGGGCTGCAAATATCTGGGATTTGAAACGTTTCTTGGGGGCTGCAAATATCTGGGATTTGAAACGTGCCCTTGGGGGCTGCAAATATCTGGGATTTGAAACGTTCCTTGGGGCTGCAAATATCTGGGATTTGAAACGTTTTTGGGGGCTGCAAATATCTGGGATTTGAAACGTTTCTTGGGGGCTGCAAATATCTGGGATTTGAAACGTTTCTTGGGGGCTGCAAATATCTGGGATTTGAAACGTTCTTGGGGGCTGCAAATATCTGGGATTTGAAACGTGCCTTGGGGGCTGCAAATATCTGGGATTTGAAACGTGCCCTTGGGGGCTGCAAATATCTGGGATTTGAAACGTTTCTTGGGGGCTGCAAATATCTGGGATTTGAAACGTTTCTTGGGGGCTGCAAATATCTGGGATTTGAAACGTTTCTTGGGGGCTGCAAATATCTGGGATTTGAAACGTTTCTTGGGGGCTGCAAATATCTGGGATTTGAAACGTTTCTTGGGGGCTGCAAATATCTGGGATTTGAAACGTTTCTTGGGGCTGCAAATATCTGGGATTTGAAACGTTCTTGGGGCTGCAAATATCTGGGATTTGAAACGTGCCCTTGGGGGCTGCAAATATCTGGGATTTGAAACGTTTCTTGGGGGCTGCAAATATCTGGGATTTGAAACGTTTCTTGGGGGCTGCAAATATCTGGGATTTGAAACGTGCCTTGGGGGCTGCAAATATCTGGGATTTGAAACGTTTCTTGGGGGCTGCAAATATCTGGGATTTGAAACGCTCTTGGGGGCTGCAAATATCTGGGATTTGAAACGTGCCTTTGGGCTGCAAATATCTGGGATTTGAAACGTTTCGGGGGCTGCAAATATCTGGGATTTGAAACGTTTCTTGGGGGCTGCAAATATCTGGGATTTGAAACGTGCCCTTTGGGGCTGCAAATATCTGGGATTTGAAACGTTTCTTGGGGGCTGCAAATATCTGGGATTTGAAACGTTTCTTGGGGCTGCAAATATCTGGGATTTGAAACGTTTCTTGGGGGCTGCAAATATCTGGGATTTGAAACGTGCCCTTGGGGGCTGCAAATATCTGGGATTTGAAACGTGCCCTTGGGGCTGCAAATATCTGGGATTTGAAACGTGCCTTGGGGGCTGCAAATATCTGGGATTTGAAACGTGCCCTTGGGGGCTGCAAATATCTGGGATTTGAAACGTTTCTTGGGGGCTGCAAATATCTGGGATTTGAAACGTGCCTTTGGGGGGCTGCAAATATCTGGGATTTGAAACGTTCTTGGGGGCTGCAAATATCTGGGATTTGAAACGTTTCTTGGGGGCTGCAATTATCTGGGATTTGAAACGTGCCCTTTGGGGCTGCAAATATCTGGGATTTGAAACGTTTCTTGGGGGTGCAAATATCTGGGATTTGAAACGTTTCTTGGAGGCTGCAAATATCTGGGATTTGAAACGTTTCTTGGGGGCTGCAAATATCTGGGATTTGAAACGTTTCTTGGGGGCTGCAAATATCTGGGATTTGAAACGTTCCTTGGGGGCTGCAAATATCTGGGATTTGAAACGTGCCTTGGGGGCTGCAAATATCTGGGATTTGAAACGTGCCCTTGGGGGCTGCAAATATCTGGGATTTGAAACGTGCCCTGGGGGCTGCAAATATCTGGGATTTGAAACGCCCTTTGGGGCTGCAAATATCTGGGATTTGAAACGTTTTGGGGGCTGCAAATATCTGGGATTTGAAACGTTTCTTGGGGGCTGCAAATATCTGGGATTTGAAACGTTTCTTGGGGGCTGCAAATATCTGGGATTTGAAACGTTTCTTGGGGGCTGCAAATATCTGGGATTTGAAACGTTTCTTGGGGGCTGCAAATATCTGGGATTTGAAACGTTTCTTGGGGGCTGCAAATATCTGGGATTTGAAACGTTTCTTGGGGCTGCAAATATCTGGGATTTGAAACGTGCCCTTGGGGGCTGCAAATATCTGGGATTTGAAACGTGCCCTTGGGGGCTGCAAATATCTGGGATTTGAAACGTGCCTTGGGGCTGCAAATATCTGGGATTTGAAACGTTTCTTGGGGGCTGCAAATATCTGGGATTTGAAACGTTTCTTGGGGGCTGCAAATATCTGGGATTTGAAACGTTTCTTGGGGGCTGCAAATATCTGGGATTTGAAACGTTTCTTGGGGGCTGCAAATATCTGGGATTTGAAACGTGCCCTTGGGGGCTGCAAATATCTGGGATTTGAAACGTGCCCTTGGGGGCTGCAAATATCTGGGATTTGAAACGTTTCTTGGGGGCTGCAAATATCTGGGATTTGAAACGTTTCTTGGGGGCTGCAAATATCTGGGATTTGAAACGTTTCTTGGGGGCTGCAAATATCTGGGATTTGAAACGTTTCTTGGGGGCTGCAAATATCTGGGATTTGAAACGTTTCTTGGGGGCTGCAAATATCTGGGATTTGAAACGTTTCTTTTGGGCTGCAAATATCTGGGATTTGAAACGTTTCTTGGGGGCTGCAAATATCTGGGATTTGAAACGTGCCCTTGGGGGCTGCAAATATCTGGGATTTGAAACGTTTCTTGGAAGCTGCAAATATCTGGGATTTGAAACGTTTCTTGGGGGCTGCAATTATCTGGGATTTGAAACGTGCCCTTGGGGGCTGCAAATATCTGGGATTTGAAACGTTTCTTGGGGGCTGCAAATATCTGGGATTTGAAACGTGCCCTTGGGGGCTGCAAATATCTGGGATTTGAAACTTGCCCTTTGTCGCTGCAAATATCTGGGATTTGAAACGTTTCTTGGGGCTGCAAATATCTGGGATTTGAAACGTTTCTTGGGGGCTGCAATTATCTGGGATTTGAAACGTGCCCTTGGGGCTGCAAATATCTGGGATTTGAAACGTTTCTTGGGGGTTGCAAATATCTGGGATTTGAAACGTTTCTTGGAGGCTGCAAATATCTGGGATTTGAAACGTTTCTTGGGGGCTGCAAATATCTGGGATTTGAAACGTGCCCTTGGGGGCTGCAAATATCTGGGATTTGAAACGTGCCCTTGGGGGCTGCAAATATCTGGGATTTGAAACGTGCCCTTGGGGGCTGCAAATATCTGGGATTTGAAACGTGCCCTTGGGGGCTGCAAATATCTGGGATTTGAAACGTTTCTTGGGGGCTGCAAATATCTGGGATTTGAAACATGCCCTTTGGGGCTGAAATATCTGGGATTTGAAACGTTTCTTGGGGGCTGCAAATATCTGGGATTTGAAACGTTTCTTGGGGGCTGCAATTATCTGGGATTTGAAACGTGCCCTTGGGGCTGCAAATATCTGGGATTTGAAACGTTTCTTGGGGGCTGCAAATATCTGGGATTTGAAACGTTTCTTGGAGGCTGCAAATATCTGGGATTTGAAACGTTTCTTGGAGGCTGCAAATATCTGGGATTTGAAACGTTTCTTGGGGGCTGCAAATATCTGGGATTTGAAACGTGCCCTTGGGGCTGCAAATATCTGGGATTTGAAACGTGCCCTTGGGGGCTGCAAATATCTGGGATTTGAAACGTGCCCTTGGGGGCTGCAAATATCTGGGATTTGAAACGTGCCCTTGGGGGCTGCAAATATCTGGGATTTGAAACGTGCCCTTTGTCGCTGAAATATCTGGGATTTGAAACGTTTCTTGGGGGCTGCAAATATCTGGGATTTGAAACGTTTCTTGGGGGCTGCAAATATCTGGGATTTGAAACGTTTCTTCGGGGCTGCAAATATCTGGGATTTGAAACGTTTCTTGGGGGCTGCAAATATCTGGGATTTGAAACGTTTCTTGGGGGCTGCAAATATCTGGGATTTGAAACGTTTCTTGGGGGCTGCAAATATCTGGGATTTGAAACGTTTCTTGGGGGCTGCAAATATCTGGGATTTGAAACGTTTCTTGGGGGCTGCAAATATCTGGGATTTGAAACGTTTCTTGGGGGCTGCAAATATCTGGGATTTGAAATGTTTCTTGGGGGCTGCAAATATCTGGGATTTGAAACGTTTCTTGAGGGCTGCAAATATCTGGGATTTGAAACTTGCCCTTTGTCGCTGCAAATATCTGGGATTTGAAACGTTTCTTGGGGGCTGCAAATATCTGGGATTTGAAACGTTTCTTGGGGGCTGCAAATATCTGGGATTTGAAACGTTTCTTGGGGGTTGCAAATATCTGGGATTTGAAACGTTTCTTGGAGGCTGCAAATATCTGGGATTTGAAACGTGCCCTTGGGGGCTGCAAATATCTGGGATTTGAAACGTGCCCTTGGGGGCTGCAAATATCTGGGATTTGAAACGTGCCCTTGGGGGCTGCAAATATCTGGGATTTGAAACGTTTCTTGGGGGCTGCAAATATCTGGGATTTGAAACATGCCCTTTGTCGCTGCAAATATCTGGGATTTGAAACGTTTCTTGGGGGCTGCAAATATCTGGGATTTGAAACGTTTCTTGGGGGCTGCAAATATCTGGGATTTGAAACGTTTCTTGGGGGCTGCAAATATCTGGGATTTGAAACGTTTCTTGGGGGCTGCAAATATCTGGGATTTGAAACGTTTCTTGGGGGCTGCAAATATCTGGGATTTGAAACGTTTCTTGGGGGCTGCAAATATCTGGGATTTGAAACGTTTCTTGGGGGCTGCAAATATCTGGGATTTGAAACGTTTCTTGGGGGCTGCAAATATGTGGGATTTGAAACGTGCCCTTGGGGCTGCAAATATCTGGGATTTGAAACGTTTCTTGGGGGCTGCAAATATCTGGGATTTGAAACGTGCCCTCGGGGGCTGCAAATATCTGGGATTTGAAACGTTTCTTGGGGGCTGCAAATATCTGGGATTTGAAACGTTTCTTGGGGGCTGCAAATATCTGGGATTTGAAACGTTTCTTGGGGGCTGCAAATATCTGGGATTTGAAACGTTTCTTGGGGGCTGCAAATATCTGGGATTTGAAACGTTTCTTGGGGGCTGCAAATATCTGGGATTTGAAACGTTTGTTGGGGGCTGCAAATATCTGGGATTTGAAACATTGGCCTCGGCCTCCTTTGAATCTACGATGGAGCTCTTTTCGCTGGGGGCGTAATCGGAAACGTTTAGAGACATGTATTCAAAAGGGTCGTTCTCCGCCTCGTTTTGTTGACACGCGTTATCTAGAATCTCCCCCATCTCCCTGCCAGTTTGTGAATTATCGAAACTGGGTCTCAAAGATTCTTCTTCACGGTTATCACGTTCTATCTCTCTCTTCCGCCTTTTCACGCGGTCTAAGTAAGAAATTTTTAAAGGGGTAGGAATTAAATTACATAAATGTTCCAATTCGTCATGTGTTTGAAACGTTTCAGGTGTACGAGGAACGTTCTTCATATAGTCTATTAGATCGAGGAACGTTTGAATAATATTTAAATCGCCATTTATGATAAAACCGGGTAATGTTGAAGGTATATTAGCAGGATCTAAGTGTAAATAAGAGCAGAGAAAATAATAAAACTTGTATATTTCGACTATGTTCCAAGGCTTATTTACAGCCATTTCGTCAAGTATCCAGCGAAGTGCTTCAGCGTCCATGTTGAGGTTTTGACGATTGATGTTCGACTGTGAAGTACTGTTATTTTCTCACGTTCTTTATACTAGATTCCTACCCCCTCTCTTCCTCCTCTCAAGGGGGTCAACGCCAGTATATTTTTCGAAATTATTGACAAACAATACAAGGTACTAGCAAAGACCATCGCCGCTGATTTCCGACATGTTTAAACACGTCTAATATTGTTTGGCAGTGAACAATAGGTGATATAGGATAGACGTCCGATGGATTGACAGGGTGCCAAATAGTCGTATAACAAAACAACGAATTTACAATAGATTTTATAATTCAACAAAAGGAATAATTATAACAAAAGAGTTGGTTCGTCATTCCATTAGGTGGGGGCTTCTTCAACAATGACATTGAAAAAATGTTAGGAAAGAATTTCTTCAATAAATCAAATAGTGACAGGTCTATTTAAGGAATGTTGGGAATAGTAGATAAATAGGTCAAGTTTACTATTGTGTAATTTATTTACTCCTCAACTGTCAGGTACACAAAGGTTGTCAGGAATTCGTCGGATCTTGGAGATAAAAAAAACTGCTTATTGTGCTATTTACCTTATTGGTCTTGGGAGTGCTGGAATTCCTTAATATCCGGTTTCAAAAACTTACATAAAAATACGCTTATAATTGAAGAAGGGAGGGGGTTCTTCAACAATGACCTTAGGTCTTTGAAGATGTTAGGAAAATATTTCGTCAATCAATCAAATATTGACAGGTCTAGCTAAGGAATGTGGGTAATAATAGATAAATAGGTCAGGTTTACTATTGTGTTATTTATTTACTCGTCAGCTGTTATGGAGGCAAGTACAGAAAGGTTTTCAAGAATTCGTCGGATCTTGGAGGTTAACCCCCAAAAACTACTTATTGTATTCTTTATATTATTGATTTTGGGAATGTTAGAATTCCTTAATTTTTGGTTTCAGAACATTGACATAAAAATACGCCTACAGTCTAACAATAGAAGTCAAGGACAATAGATATTAATAAAAACTGTCATTGTAGACAAAGACGGGAAAGTGTAAAAGATAAGTGTAGAAACTGAATTGCCTGAAGTAACAGATATTAAAATTTTCACTTTTGAAGACATGATCATAAAACATCGATTATTTGAAAAAATTCTTATCTTAGTTTTTTTCACCAAAATTAGTCAAAATATTTTGTCATGAAACATGAGCATCGTTTTAAAAGTAGTACGCGTGAACATTTTATTTTATATCAAAAATTTACAATTAGTTTTGAGTATTCGGTCCCATAAGGAGAATTAAATAGTCAGAAAATGGTTGAACAAAAAACTGTGTGACGAACGGGCCTCGAATCTTGAAAAATCGTAGTCGTTAATTTGAAAGTTTTAAAAATATCAAAATTAACGTGATGTATAGCTCCCAAAATATCTTTTGAACATTAATAACTACATCACAGTAGAACGGCCTTTGTAATTTGTAACCTAGTATCATGCCAGTATCCCTCAAAAAACTTGAAGATACCATTTTTTTCTGGACTACTATTTAGAGCAAAATACTTGTGTAAATAATGTAGAAAATATTTTGAGTTTAATGAAAATTTAGTGAAAAAACTAAGATAAGAATTTTTTCAAATAATCGATGTTTTATGATCATGTCTTCAAAAGTGAAAATTTTAATATCTGTTACTTCAGGCAATTCAGTTTCTACACTTATCTTTTACACTTTCCCGTCTTTGTCTACAATGACAGTTTTTATTAATATCTGTCACTTCAGTCTTAATATTAATTCAAATTGTTCAGAAACCTTAGGAGAGTAAAAGTATTAGGGCATTGTGCATATATTAGTTAACTCGTTTGAACTAACCAACCATCTATTATAAAACTGTCATTCCTGACTGCTTGACTTGACAATGAACGTCCGGTCAAACTCAAATTGCTTTCCCGTCATTTTCACATGCAAATACAGAGGAAGATGTACATAGTTATACCACAAAAAGATTCCGTATACCTGAGCACCAACACATGTCATATACTTTCAAGTTCAATTACCAGTCGTCGGTACTCTGGCTTAATTACCAGTCGTCGGTACTCTGGCTTAATTACCAGTCGTCGGTACTCTGGCTTAATTACCAGTCGTCGGTAATCTAGCTTAATTACCTGTCGTCGGTAATCTAGCTTAATTACCTGTCGTCGGTAATCTAGCTTAATTACCTGTCGTCGGCAGGGTTGGCAAAAATCCGGATTTTTCTTGAAAAAGCCACTGGTATGGTTTTTTGCTGGTTTAAACCGGATTTTATTGGATTTATCTGGGTTTTTTTTTAAACTACTCTCTAGTGCTTAATTTTAGCACTTCTTTTTTAAATTTAGTGCGCTAGTTGACTTCTGCTAAGCCGTCTAATTGAGAATCATTTTTATTATACATGAAAGTTGATAAAACTATAGACATTTCCCTTAGAGATGAGTAGGGCCCCTGATTTAATCGGGATTTTTCAATCCAACCCGACCCATATCGGGTTGGGTGAGAAAATTACTTAAAATGTTTTGCTGGTCGGGTCGGGTAGGGTTATCATATCGTCTACCCGGGTAGGCTTTTATGTGATCTTCAATAGGGCAGGGTTGGGCCCGGGTAGGCTTTTTTGTGATCTTCAAAAGGGCGGGGTCTGATAAAGATTTTTCTAAATGCGCAGTCCGACCCAACAATTTAGCGTTGCGAAATAATTCAACTCAGTCTCACGAGTTTCGGGTGGGGCAGTGGGAGGAGGGCGCGTCAAACTAACCCACAACATATGGGAATCGACCATTTCGATGAAATAAAGAGGTAAAGACATGTGGGTCAAACGTTTCCCTCCATCTCACTTTATGGTGCCTGCGCTGTACTCTATTATTATATTTTTTGAAAAATCCACTGGATTTTTCATCGTGGTTTAAACCGGTTTAATCCAGGTGGATAAAACCGGACTGGATACCAGCGTGCCAACCCTGGTCGTCGGTAATCTAGCTTAATTACCAGTCGTCAATAATCTAGCTTAATTACCAGTCGTCGGTAATCTAGCTTAATTACCAGTCGTCGGTAATCTAGCTTAATTACCAGTCGTCGGTAATCTAGCTTAATTACCAGTTGTCGCTAATCTAGCTTAATTACCAGTCGTCGGTAATCTAGCAAAATTACCAGTCTTCGCTAATCTAGCTTAATTACCAGTCGTCGGTAATCTAGCTTAATTACCAGTCGTCGCTAATCTAGCTTAATTACCAGTCGTCGGTAATCTAGCTTAATTACCAGTCGTCGGTAATCTAGCTTAATTACCAGTCGTCGGTAATCTAGCTTAATTACCAGTCGTCGGTAATCTAGCTAAATTACCAGTCGTCGGTAATCTAGCTTAATTACCAGTTGTCGCTAATCTAGCTTAATTACCAGTCGTCGGTAATCTAGCAAAATTACCAGTCTTCGCTAATCTAGCTTAATTACCAGTTGTCGGTAATCTAGCTTAATTACCAGTCGTCGCCAATCTAGCTTAATTACCAGTCGTAGGTAATCTAGCTTAATTGCAAGTCGTCGGTAATCTAGCTTAATTACCAGTCGTCGCTAATCTAGCTTAATTACCAGTCGTCGCTGATCTAGCTTAATTACCAGTCGTAGGTAATCTAGCTTAATTACCTGTCGTCGGTAATCTAGCTTAATTACCTGTCGTCGGTAATCTAGCTTAATTACCAGTCGTCGCTAATCTAGCTTAATTACCAGTCGTCGGTAATCTAGCTTAATTACCAGTCGTCGGTAATCTAGCTAAATTACCAGTCGTCGGTAATCTAGCTTAATTACCAGTCGTCGCTAATCTAGCTTAATTACCAGTCGTCGGTAATCTAGCTTAATTACCAGTCGTCGGTAATCTAGCTTAATTACCAGTCTTCGGTAATCTAGCTTAATTACCAGTCGTCGGTAATCTAGCTTAATTACCAGCCGTCGGTAATCTAGCTTAATTACCAATCGTCGGTAATCTAGCTTAATTACCAGTCGTCGGTAATCTAGCTTAATTACCAGTCGTCGGTAATCTAGCTTAATTACCAGCCGTCTTTAAAATCTAGCTTATTTACCAGTCGTCAGTAATCTAGCTTAATTACCAGTCGTCGCTAATCTAGCTTAATTACCAGTCGTCGGTAATCTAGCTTAATTACCAGTCGTCGGTAATCTAGCTTTATTACCAGTCGTCGGTAATCTAGCTAAATTACCAGTCGTCGGTAATCTAGCTTAATTACCAGTTGTCGCTAATCTAGCTTAATTACCAGTCGTCGGTAATCTAGCAAAATTACCAGTCTTCGCTAATCTAGCTTAATTACCAGTCGTCGGTAATCTAGCTTAATTACCAGTCGTCGCCAATCTAGCTTAATTACCAGTCGTAGGTAATCTAGCTTAATTGCAAGTCGTCGGTAATCTAGCTTAATTACCAGTCGTCGCTAATCTAGCTTAATTACCAGTCGTCGCTGATCTAGCTTAATTACCAGTCGTAGGTAATCTAGCTTAATTACCTGTCGTCGGTAATCTAGCTTAATTACCTGTCGTCGCTAATCTAGCTTAATTACCAGTCGTCGCTAATCTAGCTTAATTACCAGTCGTCGGTAATCTAGCTTAATTACCAGTCGTCGGTAATCTAGCTTAATTACCAGCCGTCTTTAAAATCTAGCTTATTTACCAGTCGTCAGTAATCTAGCTTAATTACCAGTCGTCGCTAATCTAGCTTAATTACCAGTCGTCGGTAATCTAGCTTAATTACCAGTCGTCGGTAATCTAGCTTTATTACCAGTCGTCGGTAATCTAGCTTAATTACCTGTCGTCGGTAATCTAGCTTAATTACCTGTCGTCGGCAGGGTTGGCAAAAATCCGGATTTTTCTTGAAAAAGCCACTGGTATGGTTTTTTGCTGGTTTAAACCGGATTTTATTGGATTTATCTGGGTTTTTTTTTAAACTACTCTCTAGTGCTTAATTTTAGCACTTCTTTTTTAAATTTAGTGCGCTAGTTGACTTCTGCTAAGCCGTCTAATTGAGAATCATTTTTATTATACATGAAAGTTGATAAAACTATAGACATTTCCCTTAGAGATGAGTAGGGCCCCTGATTTAATCGGGATTTTTCAATCCAACCCGACCCATATCGGGTTGGGTGAGAAAATTACTTAAAATGTTTTGCTGGTCGGGTCGGGTAGGGTTATCATATCGTCTACCCGGGTAGGCTTTTATGTGATCTTCAATAGGGCAGGGTTGGGCCCGGGTAGGCTTTTTTGTGATCTTCAAAAGGGCGGGGTCTGATAAAGATTTTTCTAAATGCGCAGTCCGACCCAACAATTTAGCGTTGCGAAATAATTCAACTCAGTCTCACGAGTTTCGGGTGGGGCAGTGGGAGGAGGGCGCGTCAAACTAACCCACAACATATGGGAATCGACCATTTCGATGAAATAAAGAGGTAAAGACATGTGGGTCAAACGTTTCCCTCCATCTCACTTTATGGTGCCTGCGCTGTACTCTATTATTATATTTTTTGAAAAATCCACTGGATTTTTCATCGTGGTTTAAACCGGTTTAATCCAGGTGGATAAAACCGGACTGGATACCAGCGTGCCAACCCTGGTCGTCGGTAATCTAGCTTAATTACCAGTCGTCAATAATCTAGCTTAATTACCAGTCGTCGGTAATCTAGCTTAATTACCAGTCGTCGGTAATCTAGCTTAATTACCAGTCGTCGGTAATCTAGCTAAATTACCAGTCGTCGGTAATCTAGCTTAATTACCAGTTGTCGCTAATCTAGCTTAATTACCAGTCGTCGGTAATCTAGCAAAATTACCAGTCTTCGCTAATCTAGCTTAATTACCAGTCGTCGGTAATCTAGCTTAATTACCAGTCGTCGCTAATCTAGCTTAATTACCAGTCGTCGGTAATCTAGCTTAATTACCAGTCGTCGGTAATCTAGCTTAATTACCAGTCGTCGGTAATCTAGCTAAATTACCAGTCGTCGGTAATCTAGCTTAATTACCAGTTGTCGCTAATCTAGCTTAATTACCAGTCGTCGGTAATCTAGCAAAATTACCAGTCTTCGCTAATCTAGCTTAATTACCAGTTGTCGGTAATCTAGCTTAATTACCAGTCGTCGCCAATCTAGCTTAATTACCAGTCGTAGGTAATCTAGCTTAATTGCAAGTCGTCGGTAATCTAGCTTAATTACCAGTCGTCGCTAATCTAGCTTAATTACCAGTCGTCGCTGATCTAGCTTAATTACCAGTCGTAGGTAATCTAGCTTAATTACCTGTCGTCGGTAATCTAGCTTAATTACCTGTCGTCGGTAATCTAGCTTAATTACCAGTCGTCGCTAATCTAGCTTAATTACCAGTCGTCGGTAATCTAGCTTAATTACCAGTCGTCGGTAATCTAGCTTAATTACCAGTCGTCGGTAATCTAGCTAAATTACCAGTCGTCGGTAATCTAGCTTAATTACCAGTCGTCGCTAATCTAGCTTAATTACCAGTCGTCGGTAATCTAGCTTAATTACCAGTCGTCGGTAATCTAGCTTAATTACCAGTCTTCGGTAATCTAGCTTAATTACCAGTCGTCGGTAATCTAGCTTAATTACCAGCCGTCGGTAATCTAGCTTAATTACCAATCGTCGGTAATCTAGCTTAATTACCAGTCGTCGGTAATCTAGCTTAATTACCAGTCGTCGGTAATCTAGCTTAATTACCAGCCGTCTTTAAAATCTAGCTTATTTACCAGTCGTCAGTAATCTAGCTTAATTACCAGTCGTCGCTAATCTAGCTTAATTACCAGTCGTCGGTAATCTAGCTTAATTACCAGTCGTCGGTAATCTAGCTTTATTACCAGTCGTCGGTAATCTAGCTAAATTACCAGTCGTCGGTAATCTAGCTTAATTACCAGTTGTCGCTAATCTAGCTTAATTACCAGTCGTCGGTAATCTAGCAAAATTACCAGTCTTCGCTAATCTAGCTTAATTACCAGTCGTCGGTAATCTAGCTTAATTACCAGTCGTCGCCAATCTAGCTTAATTACCAGTCGTAGGTAATCTAGCTTAATTGCAAGTCGTCGGTAATCTAGCTTAATTACCAGTCGTCGCTAATCTAGCTTAATTACCAGTCGTCGCTGATCTAGCTTAATTACCAGTCGTAGGTAATCTAGCTTAATTACCTGTCGTCGGTAATCTAGCTTAATTACCTGTCGTCGCTAATCTAGCTTAATTACCAGTCGTCGCTAATCTAGCTTAATTACCAGTCGTCGGTAATCTAGCTTAATTACCAGTCGTCGGTAATCTAGCTTAATTACCAGTCGTCGGTAATCTAGCTAAATTACCAGTCGTCGGTAATCTAGCTTAATTACCAGTTGTCGCTAATCTAGCTTAATTACCAGTCGTCGGTAATCTAGCTTAATTACCAGTCGTCGGTAATCTAGCTTAATTACCAGTCTTCGGTAATCTAGCTTAATTACCAGTCGTCGGTAATCTAGCTTAATTACCAGTCGTCGGTAATCTAGCTTAATTACCAGTCGTCGGTAATCTAGCTTAATTACCAGTCGTCGGTAATCTAGCTTAATTACCTGTCGTCAGTAATCTAGCTTAATTACCAGTCGTCAGTAATATAGCCTAATAACCAGCCGTCGGTAATATAGCCTAATAACCAGCCGTCGGTAATCTAGCTTAATTACCAGTCGCCGGTAATCTAGCTAAATTACCAGTCGTCGGTAATCTAGCTTAATTACCAGTTGCCGGTAATCTAGCTAAATTACCAGTCGTCGGTAATCTAGCTTAATTACCAGTCGTCGGTAATCTAGCTTAATTACCAGTCGTCGGTAATCTAGCTAAATTACCAGTCGTCGGTAATCTAGCTAAATTACCAGTCGTCGGTAATCTAGCTAAATTACCAGTCGTCGGTAATCTAGCTTAATTACCAGTCGTCGGTAATCTAGCTTAATTACCAGTCGTAGGTAATCTAGCTTAATTACCTGTCGTCGGTAATCTAGCTTAATTACCAGTCGTCTGTAATTTAGCTAAATTACCAGTCGTCGCTAATCTAGCTTAATTACCAGTCGTCGCTAATCTAGCTTAATTACCAGTCGTCGCTGATCTAGCTTAATTACCAGTCGTAGGTAATCTAGCTTAATTACCTGTCGTCGGTAATCTAGCTTAATTACCTGTCGTCGGTAATCTAGCTTAATTACCAGTCGTAGGTAATCTTGTTAAATCACCTTTGTTGTTACTGTCTCTAAGGCAGTTGGTAACTTAATATATATGTGTGGGGTCCTTTTCCAACTTAACTTGTTAGCTATTACAAGCTTAGGTTCTCTTGTTTTTTACCACTACGAAAAATTGGACCAAATAGCCTTAACCGTGCTAACATCATAAACTGACTCTTATCCATGGTAAATTATCGCATATTGGAATGGTTTTGAAAATGTGAAATTAAACATACTTTAACTTAAATCTAATTAATGAAAATTGGAAAGCACAAAATCTAAATACCAGGCTTTCGTTTAAAACCGTTTTCAAGTCAAACAACCGAATAGTTATTGCATTACGGCTGCCACAAAATGGTTATTTGTAAAATATTTTCCCATGTTATTTCTATGGGAAAATTTATGTTTTTCATCAAAATATCGTAAAAGTTTTATGGAAATGAAAACCACCCTTAGCAACTTTATTTTTTACAAAATAAACTATTATATGAATCTTTTTGAAATTTTAACCACATATTGAGGGTCCGAATTGTAGTTCTGTGGAATTTTTTCAAAACAGTTAATACAATACAAAAAAAGTTATATCCAATCAAAAAACCATCCTTATACATTAAAGTCAGTATGAAGTCTTATCTAAGAGAGCTACCGCTCTCCTAGAATTTCGCGATAGCTACGTAGGAAATTTAGTATAAAAACCCTAGAACTCGAGAGAGGAGGGTATCATAACTCGTGAAGACCTTAAACGTGCAAGATGGAAAATCAAGAAGCTGGTAAGAGGAAGATTGGCGTAACTAACGAACGAAAAATCAACGGTAGATTCCACATTTCTAGAGAGTTGTTCCTGACAACGGGATTCGTGAACGGCACCCTTGACCCCGAGATTCGCTTATGTAGGAAGCAGTTGGTAAAAAGTTTCGCTATTTCAACAAGTACCTGGGAGAAGTTGATACCCAGACTACCCGTATTAGCAGGCTGGACGGCGGGCCACGAAACCAACAACTTTGAAATCGTTTTGAACGATAACGCAAATGAAAAAACAACTGTTGTGGCGTATCATAATACGTGTCACATTAATGATTTACTAAATGATGATTCCACTGTTTTGGACAGTCTGAAAACGGCTACCTTGAATCGAGTTTCGAACGCCGTTAAGGAGCATCTTATTAAGTTAAGTAACCATGAAATTGTATTCACGCACATGGCTGATATCATTATAGAATTTTATAATGATATTTATGATAATTTATATGGCGATCACGATCGCATACCGTGCTTAGATGGTCAACCCGAAAAATTCGACGCAGTGGTGGGGTACTTCACCAATTTCGTAACGTCTTACCAGGTGCTAATAAAATTTAATAATGTACTTGAAGAAGAAAATCTTGATAGTAAATTTTATAATTATAATGTATTTTCGGTAATTTCTGGTCAAATAGCTTATTTGAAAAAGAGAATGCACATGCTAACTCATTTTTAAATTTATGTCTATTTGATAATTTGTTTTTTTTTGCATTGATGTTTCAAAAGAAATTGAATTTAAAACTGAAAAAAATGTTCCATTTTATATAACTAATACTACACAGAAATGATTTTTTAAATTTTAAGCCTACGAAATATAAAAGTAGATATAACTAAAGTGTAGGAAAAACTATTAAACTTGTCGATTTTTTTTGGTAGGAACTTATTTTAAATAAAAAGTAAATTAAATACAAAAACAATTTATTTTAAATCCAAAAAAATATTTACAATTTTTTTTTACAATAATCCCTCCCCCTCCCCCCACTCAATCGATTGAGAGGGTTTTTACGAGTGTACGGACCCCCTCGAACATCACATCGTCCCGGCCCTCGTACACTCGTGCGTGGCCTGCGGGAACTTCTAGAAAACGCACCCGGCGGTACGTCAACAACTGCGCAAGTTCCTGCGTGACTCTGTTGGGAGAGAGAAAGAGAGGAAGGTTAATAAATAAAGTATTGGATAACAACAACTAATAAAAAAATTAACTCACCGGAACCCGCGACAGTTGAGGGCCAGGAGGCTAAAAGAGAAAAATTAAAATTTAGATAAACGAAACATAAAATAATGCATGAAAACTTACTCGTGGGGTATAAAAACGCAGTTGACCTGCCGTACTTGATGAAGCAGGTCGTGCATAAAAGCGTCATCCTCCACGACCTCGGCTAATCCCGCCATGTAGTTTATTATTTGATATATTAAGCTGTAAATAAATAAAATTTATAATACCGTAGTGTAACGTAAAACAAAAAGTTCACTTACAAGTCCCCGTTGACGTTTAAGTCGTCCTCTCCCGGCCGGGGCATAGCTTTCCACGGATAATATATGGCCGGGAGAGGTTGATATTCTAGTTGAGGTTCGGGAGAGGGGGTGGATGGTGGTGGTGGGCTCGGTGGTGGTGACGGGGTCCTGGGCCTTGGCCCTACCACGCAGAGTGGTCTAGGTGGCGGCGGTGTCCTGGGCCTTGGCCCTACCACTCCGCGTGGTCTCCGAGGTGGCGGTGACGGGGCTAGCTCTAGTGACTCGGGGGTCCCAGAGCGGGAACTATCCGAAGAGTCCGAAAACTCGACGGGGGAATAGGGGGTATCAACCCCGTGGACGTAGCTATAGAGAGAGATTTTCTAAGTCTTCTCTTAAAATAACTAAGTTTTTAATAAAAGTTTTTCTTACCGGATTGCGGAAAGGTCCATAGCTTCGTTTTGTTGGTTGTTCATGGTGGTGGTCCGAGAGAAACTGGTAACTTTGAGGTCTCAACTTCTTCATTTTATACTTTTTACTAGGGTCAAGGCGTGTTCGAGAACAAACAAGTGACTTCGAGGTATTTAGCATATACGAGGGTAGAAAGGTTTCGCGGGCAAAATTATCAGAAACCTTGCCATTGGACTATAGTTTCTCAGGTGACTTTTCATTTTTTTGGGGACATTTAGAGAAAACCCTTCAGCGTTTCTTGGATTGAACGTACGAGGGTCTATGGTTTAACCCTATTTACCATCTCAAATAGTGACAGTACATGTTAAAAGCTTATAGAGGCTACTATAGTGAAAGGCAGCATGATGGCCTTACTTTTCAAAATTATTTCTACGTGTTCACGGTGGCCTACCCACGTCAGCCGCGCTTCCCCCCTCCACCCTCCGCGTGTCGTTTGGGCCCCCTACCCCCCACGCGTTTGGGGTTCGCGACCCGGGGTGCACGCGCGCGTTCGCTTATTAATTGAATACGTTTAAGTACGAATGATAGTTACAAATAAATTTCATTCGAGCATTAGCTATGATACCGTTCACTACACCTGGAAATTTGATTATTTTCGGTCCTTCGGGATCTGGTAAAACAGTTTTATGTAAACGAATAATTGAAAATAAGGATAAAATGTTTGAACCTAAAGTCGATTTAGTTGTTTGGCATTATAGTATATATCAGCCTTGCTACGATAAATTGAAAGAAATGGGCGTAATTATGCGTCCAGGTTTACCCGACGTTACTATATACGATGGCTCTAAAACAATATTAAACGTCTTAGACGATCTCATGTGAGAAAATAAAAATAATATTTTATCAGAAATATTTACTAAGCAATCGCACCATTCGTCATCACCCTTTTACAAAACATTTTTGAAAAAAACTTGTGAACAGCCTCCTTAAACGCGCATTACATGATTCTTATGAAAACTGTGAGAGATCTTATGCAATTAGTGGCTCTCTCAAAAACAATTGGCACCCAACAACTCTAAATTTATTGTAGAATGTTATCTGGATGCGACTGAAAAACCACACGGGTATTTACTTTGCGATTTAACCCAGAAATGTCATTCCGATTTAAGGTTTAGAACAAATATTTTACCGGGGGAACAAATAGTCATCTATACTCCCAAGAAGAAAACGATATAAATAAACAGCATTTCCAAAATTTAATCATTCTTTACGATGTCACCACCGCGAAAGGTCAAGAAAACATCGGGTAATAAAAAGAAAAGTTTACCCGCTAAAACATCAATTTGATAGCAGCGTTGGGGCAATTAAAAAAACCTCAAAGATTAGCTATTCTTAAAAATTCTAACCGAGAAATTATTGATTCAATCAGCGAGTGCTGTCATAACGCCTTACAAGGAGCTGTCAATCTGAAACCAGACGTATATAATAAATTGTGTAAGTATAAGAAACATTCGCAAAATTGCTTGCAAAAACACTCATTGGAAAGCCAAAAGGACCATATTATCTAAACAAACAGGAAGCGGTTTCTTTAGTGTCCTCTTTCCCGTAATTTCAAGCCTTTTAGGTGGCTTATTCTCAAAATGAATAAAACACTAGTTTACGCTAATAAAATGACATTAGTACCCTTGGAGCAACAACAACAACCTGAAAAAAGTCATAGCCCATCAAATCAATTAATAACATCAAATAATGAGATTTCCAAAAACCATACAGTGTTATCGGAGTTGGATAAGGAGATGAGCACGATTATCTCAAATCAATCTTTAGATGAAATAACCAAATGGGTTTTTTATGAAGAGGCGATAAAGTGCTACCAAAACATCTCGAAACCCCGCCCATCGAATAAACAAGACAGCTGGATTAATATGTTTCCCCTGAAATATAGAGGAGCGACCACTTAGCAAGTAACGCTCCTAGTATACGTTGGGATGACTCAGGGGTTCTTTCGTGAACGACCTTAAGATCCCAGATTCAGATATAGTTCAGCTAGTTTATTTTACTATACAACCTACCTTCTTCAATAAGTACGGAGTAGCCCCTTCACTCGTAGGTAATCTACCGACGGGGTGGACAGAATTTCAACCCTTTGTGCAAAACTTTCTAGCGCCAAAAAGCAAATCAACGTCTCCATTAGCACCGCCCCCCTCAACCAAGGCATCGCCCAGTTCTGTACCGCTGAAGAATCGGCTTCGACCCCGAACGTATATAAGAGCGAAGAAGAAATTAACTTTCGACAATAAGACGAGCCCTTTAATTTCGAAGAAACAACCTTTTAAAGCCGAGAATACATTATGGGAGGTTTATCGAAGCTCCAAAAAGTAGAAACTTTAAAGAATACTTATCTCAACAGCAAACACCGGTAAGGGTTCACTGGTTTAAACCCATTGTACAAGGCTGTCAAATCTCAAGGTATTTCGAGAAACGAAGTCAAAACCTTTCTAGAAACCACTGACGTTTACACACTGCATAAAACAGCTATACATAAATTCAAAAGGCGTAAAATCCCCGTCTTTAACATCTCGGATAGAGTCGAAGTAGATCTGGCTGATCTGGGGTCAATCGCTAAATACAATGACGACTACAGATATCTTATGGTGGGCATCGACTGCTTCTCCCGAAAAGCTTTTGTAGTACCCATGAAAAGAAAACACGCGACCGAGGCTACGAAAGCTCTCGAGGTTATCATCGAACAAAGCAAACCTAAAGCCATCTGGTCTGATTTAGGTAAAGAATTTATTAATTCACAGACGCAAAAACTTCTTAAGAAAAATAAAATCAAATACGGCTCTATGACGTCAGAAAAATTCCACTGTCCATTTGTAGAACATTTAATTAAAACTTTGAAACATCGAATATTCAAAGTGTTGACTCATTTTAATTCTCATAGATATATAGATCATTTGACAGACATAGTTAAAGGCTACAATGCCTCTTATCATTCCGTAATAAAAATGACACCCGACAATGTTTCCCCCTCTAACGTTCTGGAAGTGTACAAAAACATTTACAAACCGGAAATGAGTAATAAGCCTACTAAAAAAAGACGTCAAATTTCGTGTCGGAGATTACGTAAGAATAAGCACACTAAAACCAGCATTTTCTAAAGGTTATGAGCCAAATTTTTCAACGGAAGTATTTGTCATTTCCTCTATTTTGAACTTCAGAAAACCCGTATTATATCGTTTGAAAGATTTGGACAGCAAGCATATAACCGGGTTGTTTTACTCTGATCAGCTCATTCGAACAGTGAAGCCCAAACTGTTTAAGATAGGTACTATACTCAAGAAACGTAAACGTAAAAGGAAATTAGAATATTTTGTATCGTTTATCGGTCTACCTAAATTTTTTATTACATTTTTTTATACAAAACGGCCGGTTGAGTATCTGCACTAGTGCAGAGAACCCTCGGAATAGTACTTCTTCCCAGTTCTCATACACTAGTGCAGCAGCGAGCGGAACCTCCAAAAAACGCGTCCGGCGGAACATAGCCAACTGGCTCAGCTCGAGGGTTACACTGAGGAAGAGAGAGAGTAAAATTAGTTATTACTAGTTAATATCGTGTATATAGGAGGAAGAAACGTATATAGCTTACCGGAACCCTCGGCAATTAAAGACCAGGAGGCTGTAATAAAAATTGTAAAATTTAGTTTAAAATTTTTGCGGAATAAAACCTTTAAAAATACTTACTCATCGGGGATGAAAATTGTATGGTTATAGATGACCTGCCTAACTTGGTTCAGCAGGTCATCTAGGAAATCGTTATCTCCGATGACCTCCGCAAGTACCTCCAGGTACAGTGTGACTTGATATATTAAACTACGAATAAACAGAAATTATAATTTCACGTTATATTGCCCAAAGATAGAAGGTCCACTTACAAGTCACTGTTGATGTTTAAATCGGCCTCTCCCGGCCGAGGCATGGCTAACCATGGGTAGTAGATAGCCGGGAGAGGTTGATACAATCCCCTCTAATCAATAGAGGGGATTAGGGCTCTAGGCTTAAAGTTGTCTGGTAGTTTTACGCCTTCGGCCGCCTTTTTAAAAAAATGTAGTAATTAGAATGAAGTATCGAAGAAGGGCTTGTCCCCCGGGGTTTTCACCCAGTGCGACTGTCCGGGACCGAACCCATGGGGACCCTTTTGATGCGAGGCGAAAGCGCCAACCGCTACGCCACCCCACTATATCGGGATTAATGACGCTGAGCTAAGCCTAATGCTCTAAATGTTGGAGATTCAAGATGCTGCGCTATGCCTAACGCTCTATTTGTTGAAGATTATTGACGCTGAGCTATGCGTAACGTTCTATTTGTTGAAGATTATTGACGCTGAGCTAAGACTAACGCTCTATTTGTTGAAGATTAATACCTTACGCTCTAATTGCTGGTGATCAACAATGCAGAGCTAAGCTTAACGCTCTAATTGTTGGTGATCAACAATGCAGAGCTAAGCCTTACGCTCTAATTGTTGGTGATTAATGACGCTGCCCTAATCCTAACGCTCGATTTCTTGGGGAATCACGAGTCTAAGGCTCGAAACGTTTCCTAAAGCATTTTCTGAGGTTGCTGTACAAATGATTAGAGGAAAATTTCGTACTTTGTTTCGAAAGTGATCCACAAAGGACGTTTGAGACGACGGATTTTGTTTTAAGTAAATTTTCGAATTAATTTCCTCGAGGAGGAGGTTGAGATCTGAGGAAATAAATGTGATTTTAAAACGTATAAAAAAATTGAGGATATCTAGACACTCACCTTTTTTCGATCGGTCGAAATTGTTGGAAAAGTTAAGGGTTTCAGCCTAAACTAAACTTAGTTGGGACTCGATAAACTTTTTAGCGACTTCAAACTCTTCGCCACCGCCAGTTGGCGTCACAACGTTCATTTGAAAAGTTAATTTTACATTGTCGACTTTGGAATTAAGGTCGTCTAAAGAGAGATAATTTTGCAAGGACTCTTCGATTTCGATAAACGCCTCTTGAAAGATGGAGACCTAAAATAAAGCGTTTATTTAAGTGTTAAATTATATATAAATGATAAGGAAAAGCTTCAATACCAAGACGGAGAATTGTTTTGTGATTAAGTTGAAAGCGTTGTATTTTAAAGTAACGAGGGTAGTAGAGAACAGTCGCTCTTTATCTATCTTAACATAAACACCGTATTTCTTCCAATTTCACAAGACAAAGTTCAGGGTTCCGGAAGGAGCCAAAATTTGAAGGGTTTTCTCGTTAAGTGGATATGGAATAGTCCCTAAATGGCCAGGCTGAAAAAACATGATTCGAGGTTACGAGAAAAAAATCAGAAACTTACGAAACCAATCCTATTTTCTTTTTGCCGAATGGCGTCGCTAATATGAATAAGTCTACTTTCCGGATCAGTTATTAAAACTATATTCGAATCTTGAAGGTAATCCCAAATTCTGCTCTCTCGTCTTCGGTTAAAACGCAATCTTCAATGACCTGGAGTTGGACGAATGGTTGAATATGTTTGTCCATTTTGATTTGATGAGTTTTATTTTCTTGATTTTTGGCAGCCGCTTTTTCTTCTTCCAATATTTGTCTAATTCTTTGCCTCGCTATGTTGAGGTCTAAAGACAAAATTTCAGTTAGCCATGATTTCTATATATTTCTGGGAATAGATGAAATTAAACAGACATTTAATGGCATGAGATTCGTTTGGAAGTTGTTCGGAGGTCTTGTCGGTATGAATTTATTTTAAAATCTTAGTTGATTTTATAAGAAATTCATTCACATTTTTTCTTTGGCCATGTCTAAAATAACGTGTAGTTCGTCACTTGGACTTAGAGCACTAAGTCGATCAATTTCGTTTTGACTGATGTTGGTTTGTGAAGTTTATGAAAAAAAAAAATTAGACTAAACGTATCGGCACTATTAGATAATCAATAAACGTAACAGCCATACTTACCGTTCACTGTTTACTTTGACTAAGTCCTTGTTCTTGTCTTGTACGTTGGATCCCGAAGTTCGCCTATGTAGGAAACAATCGGTAAAAAGCTTCGCCATTTCCACTAGTACATGGGAAAAGCTGATTCCCCGTTTGCCCGTATTAGCGGGCTGGACTGCCGCCCATGAAGCCAATAATTTTGAAATCGTGTTAAACGATAACCCCAATGAAAAGACAATGGTTGTGGCATACCATAACACTTGTCACATTAAAGACATGCTAAAGGAGGACTCTATTGTTTTGAACAGTATGGAAACAGCGGCCCTGAACCGCGTTTCGGGAGCTGTAAAGGAGCATCTTTTTAAGATACATGACCATGAAATTGTGTTTACACACATGGCCGATATTATCATAGAGTTTTATAACGCAATTTATGATAATTTATACGGGGATTACGAAAGCATACCGTGTTTGGATGGCCAACCCGAGAAACTCAACGCAGTGGTAGGGTACTTCACCAACTTAATAACGTCGTACCAGGTCGAGACGAAATTCAACAATGTTCTTCAAGAAGAAAATCTTGAAAACTACTTTTAAAACTATAATTTCTTTTCTGTAATTTCGGGTCAGATAACGTTCTTAAAAACCAGAATGCATTTACTAACTCATTTTTAATCTATATCTACTTGTTAATTTGTTTTTTTGGTGTTTAAAATAAATTGAATTGAACCGAAAAAACTGTTATATTTTCTAAATACATATCATACATTTTAAGCTATCTTTTTCCCTTTTCTTCTACTGTTTAAGCCTATAAAATTAGAGTTTAGAAAAAACTAAAAGATAGTGAGGATGTCGGTATAACCCCAAAAATTTTACCCCCTTCTTTCCCCCCGTCACGTGATTGTGTTGCGGGGGAGGAGAGGGGGGGAATTGATGACGTCACGTGACGTTGTTGGCGGGAAATTTGAATTGTTGAGCCACCTGGTGGTGGTTTTCTTGATGACGTCACGTGGCTGATACCTGTAAGGATAGGTTTATGCTATTGTAGGCTTATGCTATGGTAGATCCTGGTAGGCTTATGCTATGGTAGATTCTGAAAGGTAGGCTTATGCTAGGTTATTCTAGGCTTATTATTATTATTATTACAATCAGATTTTAAATCAAAAAACATTTAATTAGCGTGATAATAACATACATAATTAAGTTAAATTAATAATAAATTAGTTAAATATTTAAAGAAAACCTCCTCCTTAAACTTGATTCAAGCCGTATCGGAAGATGTTTTTTTCTATACCGGACTAATAAAGCGCCGTTGGTAGGAAGTCGAACCCTGGAATGGAAACTCAAATGTTGTTGAAACAACACAGAGCTGGACGCATTACCACCAGGCAACCACACGGTTTGTTAATAAGCTCCTTTTACACTTTTTTAGTCGCCGTATATGATTTTGAAATTGTTTAGCAATTTTCATATCGTTAATTTTTCGATTTGCGGTAAAAGCTTTTAGGATAGCTTTCGTACTTTTCTTCTTACTTCTATGAATAAGATAGAGGGCACTATACTGCCCGCATACGCTACTTTCTAACCTCTGAAGATGTCGTTTACCAAAAGTCCATTTTCTGCAGTTTAAAGATAAAAATCTTCTTATACTAGGCAGAAATGGTGGTAAACCGTAGCTATCGAAATAATACCCTACACGAGCTCCATCTATGAAGGCCGATACCCAGTGAGACCCCTTTTCATAGTGCTGATCTAAATTTATAATTAACGATGCGTGATATCTGGTAACCTTAGGTAACCCATTTGATGCGAGAATCAAGTCTACGGTGGTAGTTGCTGACATTTTAATAATCTACAATTACGTTTCTATTTTTATCGATTTGAATCATGCTTTGAAATTCGGCTTATACAATGCAGACTGCGGCTTCGGGCAAAGGTTTAGCGATTCCCATGTCCAATCTTAATTGTTCTTGCTTAACGGGGTTCCAGTGGTTTGTTTCGCTAGCCGATAGGTCCGGTGTCAGATCAAAAGCGTAGAGGGTTAACCCGTTGGCAAACTCGTTGGGAGTAATATCGTTACCGTCGTCTTTATAATGAATACCGGTACCCGCGAACAAAGTTTGATATGCTTGTATATACAAGTTTTTACCGAAATCAGGAGTCAACGGTTTCGAGGGTATTTGTTCGTTATCGAGGTACAGAGAGAAAAAATTTAAATACCAAGTTTTAAAGTTAAAGGGATTCAGAGCGTAACTGCCCTTGAACGCCGCGTTGGAGACTATTCCAATAATGACGCGATTAGGCTGAGGGCCTAGATATATATTGTTAAAACTCTCGGTGCTACTTCCGGTAGAGATAGTTTTAGTTTTAAGTTCGGTGCGCGTAAAATTATATTTGGCAGTACCGTTATTAAGCGCTGCTTCATGCGCTAACAATATTTTAGGACTGAGTTTAACTTTACGTACCGCGAGTGCAGCGTCTAGTATCTTGACTTTACAGTTTTTGAGAGTGGCTGTTTCTTCACACATTAAGGCAAACTCGTCCTTGTTGCGAGTAAACACGACTTTAAGGTCGACCCCGTTTAAGAGATATTCGGGAATATTAAACACGTCACTAAACACGGGTGTAAAGAATTCAATCACGGCCGATTTAGCAGTTTTAGCCATTCGGGCGACGAAACCTTTATTTGAAAAGTCGTCGAATTTTCCGGCTTCGTCCTTTTCCCATCCGGCCATCATGAGGTGAGATTTTTTGGCCGCGGGTCCGTAATTTGAGACAGTTTCGATAAAAGAAGTGAAGGCGTAGTTTTGGGCGGCTGAAGAAACTCGGGTATTGTTCAAGAAAACATCGCAAGTTCTCCACAATGCATGGCCAGCGTTGTTCACGAAAGCTACCACGGCTGCATCAGGAAGATCACTTCCATCTTCGTTGGTGATTTTGACTTTGTTGTAATGCATGGTGTGGGCTACATCGATGTAGCTATCTCCATTGCCCGAGATGAGGTATTCGAGGGTAGAGCTATCACCAATGGCCGCCAAGGGTTTGGCCCATACACCTTGAGCATATTCGACACTAGTTTGAATCGGCACAGGGGCAAAAATGTCCAATTCACTCTTAAGAGCTTGGAGAGAAAACATAATTTTTCAGGAGCTAAATATATCGCGTGGCGTCTGCTTTGAATGACGGTGATAAACTGAAAGGCGTTTAACTTTGCGCCTCTTTATCTTTAATCCTGAACCTTGCTGTGCAGCAGTCATGTTCTCATAAGTTTCCTGCAATCTCTTTTTCGCGGCACTTTTCACATTCTGACCTTGCATTACGTCACCAAGAATCTTTTGTCCCGTACTAATGGCTCTAGGTGCCAAATACTTTGCACCTCTAATTAAATAACCCTTTTTGGTGGGGGGTCCCGACAAATACTTTTGACACCCCTCCACCCCCTACATGATCTAAATAATACCTCCTATACTCGCAACGAGACTCTAATGTTTGGGGTTTTGGCATGGTCTAAAGTGTAGTTTACAGGTCGACGTTCCAAACTCGAATGACGCGGCTTGGCCTAAACTATTCCTTATATCAATGTCTATAGTATCAAAGTAACGTTTAGCAACATTAACGTAATGAGGAGAGTTAAATGATTTAGTTATAGTCGAACCGTGAGGTTTTTCGCTGTCTACGCCTACTATACGAAGTAGCGGGGCTACCGTATCGCCTATAAATTCATTAGCTACTATATCGGAATAAATAAACAATTGGTCGGGAACATAATAATTTAAATTAGCGGGAACAGAGCTTCTATACGATTGGCTGGTTTTATCTGAAGGGCAAGAGAAAGACGTACTTTGGCCTTTGGGGTTTTAAATCCTAATATCCTTTTCAAAGTGGGAGAAAGAGCCAAGATACCGTTAGGTTGAATAGTTAAAGAAATATAATCAGAGAGGGGATCCGAATCAAATTTAAACTTTGAACCGTATTGAAAGCCGCTTAATCCGGAAGCTATTTGTTTAAGGAGGGCTTCTAATGATTTGTAATAACCCCCGGGAACTATAAAGGCCGAGGCTTTAACAATAGGCTGTGATTTTCCGTCCCGACCTTTTTATTTTCATGCGAGACCACCTGCACGTGACCTTCCTCACTGGGTATGTTAAAAAAGGACATTGGGTACAAAACTTCTACTAGAGCTACCTCCCAGTCATCCCCGATCAGCTCTATAGCCTGGGGCAACTTGGTAGTGTAAGAGGAGTCTTGTTGTTGTCATAAATTTTTAAAGTTTGATTTAATCTTTCTACCATACACACTTTTATATCGTCATTCTCAGTTGTAAAAAATATAACCCTTTCTCCTTCAAGTATCCTTGTAATTGGGAATTTCTAAATTCAGTACCCTTATCCGTTTGTAGCTTCCTAGGAACCCTCTCTCTAAAGACAGACTTAAAAGCCTCAACCGTTTCAGCACCGCTTTTTGACTTTAAAGGTACGGCCAAGCTCTTCTGCTAAAGCAATCTATTACGGTTAATATGTATTTGTACCCGTCGTTGTACTGACTCAAAGAACGCATGTCGTTCAAATCCGCCTGATATTGATCTCCATGTTAGTTACAACCACCTTGTTTCTTTTAAACTTTCTAAAAACTCTCTTATGTAAAGTGTACGGTCTTTTCCCTTTAACCAATCTAGTACTTGTTTCTTACTAATCCCCTTTAATTTACTGCTAATATAATTTTTCAGCACCCCCGAAACTGGCGGGGTGGGAAGGGTTAAAGTAGATACCTTCTAAATTTTGGAGATTTTACGTACGCTGCCCATCTCGGAGACTCATTTTAAGTTTTTTAGCTGCTGTCTTAAGACTATTCTCAGATTTAAGTTTTTTAGCTGCTGCCTCAAGACTATTCTCAGATATAAGTTTTTTAAGCTGCTACCTTGACACTAACTTTGGGAGCTCTAGTTCTTTGATTTTAATTTGTTGGGGTATTGTATACGAGGCAGAGGGGGAAAAACTAGAAGTAGGTTTTGTAAATGCGTAAAAACCTCTAGGTTTTGGGTCTTTTTTAGAGGAAGGCTTGACAAATTCTAAGCAATATCTCTAATATTCGAGCCGGGTATAATGAATCATTAACTATAACTTCCCCACTATCTGTCCACCTAAGCTTTTCGGGTTAGTTGAAATCTGATCAACGATATTATGTACATGCCCCTATATATTTAAGGGGGATATCGTCTAACCAAGCCAAGTTAAAATAGTTGGATGTTGGTTGGGGGCCGTGGGTATAGGTTGCCTAGCGATATTATGGAATTATCTAATCTCTGTACAGTCTGTTCGTATAAGCGCCATTTGAAGCTTCGTCTAAATCTTTAACGAGCTAAAATAACATTCATTTCATTGTCCAATTCCGAAA
>JAEQBA010002535.1:45001-167501 GCA_019434445.1 Phalangium opilio
TTCTGAGCGTACTGCATTTTTACTGACTACCTCCTGTTATGGCGCCGATGATAGAGGAAACGAGAGGGAAAAGGAAAGAAAAGAAACTACCGCTCTCCTGAACTAGTATATCACGTTTTGTTTCCAAGATATCTCTTATAGCAATTTTTCTAGTTTTGCGGAATGCCTAGCTAATCTAGCTTTTTGACTTTTATTTAATTAACGTTACGTGTAAAGTATTTCAACACACTCTGCGATTGCGTCAATTAAGGGCTTCTTGGCGACGTAAAATGATTCTACGTGTTTTCGAGGGGATTGGCAATAACGGAGAGCAAATTTCTTTGTGACCGAACGGCATAAGGCATAGTGACTAAATGAGAGATGGACTAAACACCCATCTACATTATAATTATTTGGGGATGTAAACTTCGCAAGGGTTGTCTCGAAATATTCCTGTCCTAAGTCTATGATTCTCGGGGCATCTTGGTGTAGATCGAATAATAAATATCCGAAAGGTAACTAGTAGCGTCACGGTAGGCGTCGACAGCGAAACGCCATTTATCGGCAACATTTGTCTAGCTATTATTGAACTTTGCAATTTGTCTCTAGGAGATTTCATAAGAATAAGATAATGAGCGTTCAAAGAAACATCTCTAGAGTCTTTGGATCGATGGAATACGTTTGGACGATATAAAAAAATTACAATAAGTGCGATGATGCGTTCCTTGGTAAAAGAGAACCAACTTCTCTTTGTTGTCGGTCATCAAGTCATCAATGATTAAAGGCAAGGCTTACCGCCTGTATATTCTGATAAATCTGGCATACCTTGTTTGAAAACCACAAATTTTCTCAAACTTTCGAAAAAAAGGTTGCCATTCACCGTAGAACCAATGTATTTCGCTTATATTAGGGGAAAACATGGCTTCCCTGTTCTCTAATATTTTTAAAACTAATTGAGTTTCCCGCTTTGAGACGGGCCTGCTATCACCATGTTAAAGGATGGTAGAAAGGATACATGACCTTACACTTTGACTTTCAACGAACGAATGAGATAAAGATTGTAAGTGTTTGTATATATATATATATATATATATATATATATATATATATTATATATATATATATATATATATAATATATATATATATATATATATATATATAGAAGAGATCGACACGAAAATGAACAATTGCAATTTCGAAAATACATGGGATATTTAAGGAAGCATTGACGAAAACATTAGTTAATCACAGGACATTTCACCGAGACGAAAATGACTAATTGATAATATTGATCAAAAACAATATGGCTAGACTTTATATAACGACTATATACATGCTGACTAGATAAATAAATACATAAATAAATAAATAAATAAATAAATAAATAAATAAATAAATAAATAAATAAAAAAGAAGAGACCCCTCACAGAAATAGATACTGTCGAATGTGCTCAAACTCGGTAACCGTAAGGTAGCGTGCGGAAATCTTCAATTAACCTAACCTTATCCACCACAGTTCTATAAACCTTGGACTGGTCGACACTTATAACAGTGTGATCAGCCTTTCGGCGTATTTGCTTGGGGATTGGTACTTGGACCCCAGTAGCACTGCCGACGTAGGGCCTACATGGTCGGCTTTGTGTGTTACCGACGAGTTGGTAAAAAGTCACTAATAAGTCGGGAGAGTAATGGTTTGAAAGTCGAAATGTCCGCCTGGAGGGACGATGGCCCGCCGGTTTTCCTACTGTTTTGAGGCTACTATAAAACGACTGTTGGCCGACTATATGTCGGCGTCATTATGCCTACGTAAAGCCGCGCTCAATCCGACGATTCGCGGCTTTTTAGTATAGGAAAGGTAAATCGTCGGAAAAGGGCTGGTAGAGTAAGGGTTTGAGAGTCGAAATGTCCGCCCGGCGGGAAGACGGCCCGCCGGTTTCAGACTGTTATGAGGCGACTATAAAACGACTGTTGGTCGACTATAGGTCGGCGTCATTATGCCTACCTAAAGCCGCGCTCAATCCGACGATTTCGCGGCTTTTTAGTATAGGAACGGTAAATCGTCGGTAAAGGGCTGGTAGAGTAAGGGTTTGAGAATCGAAATGTCCGCCCGGTGGGACGACGGCCCACTGGTTTACCGACTGTTACGACACGAATGAAATTGGACCCTCATCCAACACGTTTGAGAGTCGACTTAACCGCCTGTCAGCAAGAGGTCCGACGCTTTTGCGACGATCAAACCTTAACTCGAGGCCCGACGGTTTTGCGACGATCAAGCCTTAACTCGAGGCTTCATTCGCTTATAGTAAAGGATACTGATACCTAGTATTGAAATTTATTTAATACATTTTCAATGAAAATCACTTTAGAATTAGTACTTTGAATATTTCAAGTAACATACAGGTTGAGCATCAATTATAACAATTTCAAATATTAAACAATGTATTCGATATTACACGACTAGTCGAATGGAAATATTAGCTGCCTTGCTAATTGGTTTAACCAAAAGTAAAATTTTTCAGGACGAGTATAATATTTACATCAATTAAAGCATTTATTAATATTCATTGTTAATATCTTCGATGTGGCCAGTTACTATCTCTTAAATACAAAAATCTTAATGAAAAATATTATTATACGCTTCCAGATTTTTTAAAGGAAAAAGAAAAACATACAATTCTAAAGGGTATTATTTCACACATTTATCTCTTAAAATGTTTGAAACCGCATAAAAATTCTATAACTAAAACAAATTGAGATCTATTTTGGAATTCAGTATTATTTTCACAACCAAAAATCTCTAAAATACTAAATATATAAGGTTTTTGAACTCCAAGCGCCCCAAAACACTTGCTTCTTTTATATTCAAACAAAGAAACTGAAGGTATACATAAACGTATAAGTTTTGGTTTCACTTTATAGGGGTGTGGTTCCCAGCAGATGAGAAGCTAGGTAAAAAGCAAAGGCTTATGCATAAAACTGGCTCTAAGAGGTAGATGAATTTATAATTCAATAACAAAATTCAAACCTTATGTGACAAACGAAGACGTTTCTAGTTATATAGTGTGACAAAGAACCTTAGCGATGAAATTGAAAGTTAGCAAGCCTAGAACTAATCATTTTCGACCACAAAAATCTCGTTTAAACATTCTAACGACTCAGCAGCGTCAGAGATACTGGAAAGGCTGACTTGCTTTCGCACTAGCAGCGCCCTCTTCGATGATGACGTGCATGGCGTTACCTTAGTTACGCCAATAGAACAGAGGCGTGTCACCTGACCCGAGAAATTACAGGAGGGAAAATTCAAACTAGAAAATCAGATGTGTTTTCTTGCTTTGCAGTTTTTTGTAAGGTTATGTTTCTAGTGTTGCCAAAAATATAGTATTATCAACTTCTGATTGTGGGTCGAAATAAAGTATTAGTTAAATATTTAACAAAAATATTTTGGTGGCATATGCGGAATAGTAAAAGTCAAAAAAAAACCGTCCCACGGAAAAACAAGGCCTACCAAGAACTTCGTTTTCATTTTACTCTTTTTAAACGTGACAATACCGACTAGCGGGAAGGAGTTGGGAATCAATTGGCAAAAGTGGGTTTCGTGTTTAGGACGGTAGGCAAGCCTACTTCAAACCACCACAGTTCCAACTGTCGGATAAATGTCGGTTACTAAACGGACTAAGAATAACTTTGCTTTTAATTTTACTCTTCTTAATCGTCACAATACCGACTAGCGCGAGGGAGTTGGTAATCAATTGGCAAAAAATGTGTCGGAATTTTCTTGACGATAGGCAAGCCTACTTTAAACCATCTCAGTTCCAACTGTCAGACAGATGTCGGCATTGCCAACTAAAAGAAGTAGTCGGCTCCATGAGTCGGAAAAGTGTCGGAATAAGCACGGTACAGCCGACTGGACCGTAAACCGACTATTTGACCTTTAACCGACTATTATGCGGAAGGCTTGTGCTACTGGGGGATTGGTTCCGCCGGCGGTTCGTAAATGCCTATAAGCCCCATTAACCTATCCATGTTAACCAAATCTTTGGTGGTATGGTTAAGTCGGAACCCCTTAACCTTCATCTCGACGGCTGTCGATCCGGTATCAGGGTTCACAACTCGGTATGCGTAGTTCTTACATCCACCACTCGCATAATCTTCGATGTAGGCCTGGGGTCCGTACTTTTCAAGCTCATTGGTCATTTCACCGAGGAAATTCCCAGTTTCGATTTCTACGCCCCCTGGTGTGTAAACGTACAGTATCGAATCAGTGTCTGTATATAGAACAGACTCACCCAAGCGGTCTAAGTAGGAATAAAGCTAAATCCGAGCCATGGCAGTGGTGTAGGCTGCGATCGGAACACTGACATTTTATTAATTGGGTCAATCTCGTTGATATAACACCACTTAGCAACGCAAATGTCGTCGCTAACTGGTATCAACGTCTTGACCTCAATTGCTGGGTCATAGAACAAGTTAAAGAACTTCTGTGGATCATCGAAGACTTCTACCTTGTCAAGGCGAGTCCTCTCACCAAATTTGCCCCAAAACGAATTCAAACACTGTTTGGCGATGGTACGCTTGCCAGCGTTCTTCTCGATACAGCTAGGATCAAGTTTTACCCCTTCCTTTTCGTAGTACTCGGCTACGTATTGATCTTTCTGCGCTTGGGTTACTACGTCAGAAGGCCAGCCGCTACTTTCCTGTTTTAGCTTCAGAAAGCAGTTGACGTAATTGTTAAAAAGCCCGCCACGTTTTGTTAAGGGGTCGTACTGAGATATTTTGTACGACCAGGCTTCGTGGATTTTAACAACCACGTAACCCTTTCTAACTGCTAAATGTTCTTCGTCCGCCACAAACGTCCCCCTAATAACTCTTTCCTCGTCGGAATGTGTGCAATCCCCCTGATATTTGTTTTCAGCGCACAGCTGACACAGGGCAAAGCACAATTTCCCCCGATCTTTTGGGGTAAAACGGGGTGGAAGAGGTTACGAGGGGGCAGGATATCCAGTTTAATAAAACCTTCAATCTCGTCAATGGGTGGGAAGTTGTCTGTCAAGATCGTAGGGTGGCCGTATGGTAGTTTACCGTATTTGTTACACCATGGATACAGACTAGTGACGTCGACATATCGAATCTCCTCTCCCGGCTTAACCTTGTGATGAAGACATAGAGCGGAAGTACGCCCCCCCCGAAAAATGCGTTACGGGGATTGAGTGGTTCCCACGCATCGATTTGGATATGAATAGAAGATAGAAAGGTGTTAATTTCGGGCTTTTGCTCCCTCAATTTGTGGAATTCGCATTCCCACATTTCGATTACCTTATACCCCAGCTCCCTAAGCCTCTTATTACAGTTCAAAGTATCAGTATAGCGGGAGTGTAAAGTTTGGGTTACGTCACCGTGCAAAACCAGGTCTCTGTTTACCGGGAAACAGGCTCTACACCCGTGCCAAAAACAACCTTGGAATTGGTAGACGACCTTTTGATCTGCGCCAAGATCGTCTACTAGAAGCCCGTCGACTTTAATGTTCAAAATTTTAGGTTCTGAACCGTTAAAAGCCGACTTAATAATGACCCCGCGCTTATGGGCTTCCCACCTCAACCACTCGATGGCTACTTTAGACTGAGGGTCTTTCATTCTATAGTCGTGAGGTGGAACAATTCCAATTGAATTTGGCGCTAGGTGGTCCTTCCTGAAAACGGCATTGCAGAGCCCGGCAATTGTCACGGCATTGTTAAAAGGGTTAACGTCCGCAATCTTCTCAAAAATCTCCCTGTACTTTAAGCACCCCTCTCTTAAAATCCTAACGTCCAAACGGCAATAATGTATCAATTCTTCAACGTAGTTGAAACCTTTTTTGGCTTCAACTTGTTCGTTGTACCATGAAATTAAAACCGAGCGTTGGTTTTCGGTTAGCCTGTCTGGCGCGTAAGATTCTAAAAGAGGCATGCTTTCCCTCAAGACATAATTTGTACTCGTAGGATCTTTTGGATCAAACACGTGTTCGGGAACAAAGTTGAAGAGCAAGTGCGGGAAATATCCCTTATTTAAACTAGGGTCTAAGCCAAAAGTGGAAACAAAGCTAGATAAGGGGGGTGGGATGAAATTTAAACTATCTATAAATGTCAAATTCTCATATCGAATTTGCATAATCTTCGTTCCCGTCATTATCACTTGAGGGCGCCACGCTTTGATGGCTAACATGGCTTTGTACAGAAATTGTAAATCGTAGCCCTTCGCATTATGTGCTATAATGGTTATTTTGGGAGAATTGTGGAATTCTTGAAGATAATTTAAAAAATCCAGAACAGGATCATTCCCGAGAAACACCCGTTCTCGAGGCCCGCAGGTGGCGCAAGTAAATTGATCGGATTTCTCGAGAATGCATTGATCACAGATTTTTTGAGAAATACATAAGATAGGAGTGTGTAGGAAAGCATTAGGGTTTGAAGGGTCTGGGGTATTTTGAACACATTCGAGATCATAAAAGATAGTAACCGAAGGATGGGTCTTAGCTTTTTTAGCCGCAGGGTGGGCTTTAGAGTCGGTAACCTGCATGAAACAATAGTGGGGGTGTGGGTTGAATTTATTACAGATTACGCAATAGACTTCCTCGCAGTTGTGAAGTGACTTGCGTTTCCCCATATCTATTGTTTTTGCGCAACGGGGGCAATTAAAAACCCTTTGGCAGACTGATAGGGTTTTGCTTCCACTAGCCTTATGGGCGTCAAAGCATTCTTGCCCCCTAAAATCGCGATGACAGGTCTCGCATCTAATTTCACCCCCCTCGCAATCTTCGGCCCTTTGACAGGAATAACAATACTTGTTGCAAGCGTGGTTAAAATCTAAGTTGTTATACCCCACAAGGCACCTTTCGCAGAAAAAATTAAAACGGAAGAGAGGGCTAGGTTTGGTTATGACGTCAAAATGGTTTTGATAGTTAAAAAGGTATAGCCGCGGCTTTGGATTACCATCGGCACCGGGAATAAAATCTGCTTCCCCGAAAATACGGTAGGGGACGTTTGCTCTAACTGTAAATACTATGACCTGGTAATCAGCCAAGTACGATTGAAATCTAGGTAGAGCACCCGCCCCCGCGCATTCGTCCAATGGTACTTCCGCCGCCACGGCTAATTCCTCCGCCATCTTCCTAAGCCTCTCCCCTGCCTTTTTCCTAATATCCGAACGACATAGTGCTTTGAAATCCGCCTCGAGGCTTTTGCCAAGGGGATGCATTGTATGCCCCCTGTGTATTTTAGCTAAAATTAGAGCACGTGGGAGGCATAGCTGATCGTTATTTTTAATTTGTATAATGCATTTCTTCTCCCTGGCAAAAGTCTCGAAGCTACAGATGCCAATAGCCTTGCAACGCTTGGCGCCTTGGGGCAATCTCACACGCTGTATGGTTATTCCTATAGGACCGAGAAAAAACTTTGAACCCCCTTCAGAATTATAGGCTTTATCAGCCACTACTTCTAGTATGAATCCAATATCTATTTGATCCCTTCTTCTAAAACTAAAGTCCGCGGTTTGAATGCCTGGATTATTAATGCTTGTCATTGAAATTGCAATCATGTCATCGGGCAAACAGTCGTCCAAAACGTATTCTAGGAAGTCGCTTACAGATTCGACGATGTTATTGTCAAATTGTACTTCCATTTCCCATCCATCAAGATTAAAATTGGGGAAGGACACTACCCCGCTAGAAAGTACGTTTACACCTGGTGGTGCAACTAGCGGAGATGGAGGTGTAAGATCCCCACCCCCTACCTGTTCTTCCCCTTCATCCATTGACTCATTCTGAGATGGTGGGGTAGTATAACCGTCTAAAAAAGAAACATCGTCGTTTTGAAACGCCTCTTCCAAAGGCGTCAAAGGAGGAGGAGAAGGGCTATTGTTGGCCCTAGACTGCGGGGTAATGTTAAACATAGACGGGGTTGTAGAATAGTTTGCCATAAACGTGTCATCGGCATTTAAAAAGGATATTTCTAACGAGTCTGGAAAGTCGACTAAAAACGATCAACTTCAATAGGGAGTTCAATTTCTACATTAGAGTTAGCCATTGCGATAACTTAAAAATACAAATACCACAAAATACTAATAATAAAACTGAATAGGCCTAAATAATAATACTAAAACACAAAAATATACTAAAACACAAAAATATACTAAAACACAAAAATATACTAAAACACTAATGCTAAAACAATAAAACAGTAATGTACTTATAAAAAATTGAAAGTACTTATAAAAATCTAAGTTAAAATGAATATACTAAAACACTTGTAAAAAATTGAAAATACTTGTAAAACTAAGTTAAAATACTAAAACACTTGTAAAAAATTTAAGTTAAATTGAAAACACTTGTAAAAACTAAGTTAAAATACTAAAATACTTGTAAAAAATTTAAAATACTAGGAGTCAACTAACAGTCAAAAATACTAAAGCACTAAGATATGGGCACGGAATAACTCACAAGTTATGTTTGGGAGCAGAAGATTTCTTGGCTTGCATCAACAGCGGTCAGAAGTAAACTGATGAGTAAGCCTAGAGTGATCCGCCCTTTTATACTTTCGTGATACAATTAGAAAAACAGATCCCCCTCAATGTCATAAACATGTCTTAACACGTTTGGGCTAGTCATAAAACACTCTAAATATAAATTCCATTGATAAAAATACAACTGGTTCGACCACGCCCCCTTTTAAGGCCCTAAACCATCTGGTGTGGGGTCCAATTAAAGAATTGACAAAATAAATTCTTTTGTTCAAGTTCAGCCCTCTTTTATGGCCATAGAAGTCTTGGAATGACCCAAAAAGACAAAGGGAATAGATGCTTTTGTTCAAGTTCAGCCCCCCTTTTCAAGGTCATAAACCAACCTGTGGGGTGGCCCAATTAAAGAAAAATAAATTCCCATGCATCTCAGGGACCCGAGGTCATTCACCCCTCCCTAAAGCCATAAATCATTTTGGGGAACCAAATTGAAAATAGGAATAATATTGATAAATTTAGTTAGAATTTATTTCAACGAGGTTTTATCAAGACTGTGGTAGGTATAATAGCAATACAAAGAACAAATTAAGGAAAAAATTGTATTTATTTCGAGTTACATTTCAAGTTTTATGATTGGTTCTTTTATAATTTAGAAACGTAATAAGGTATGGAATATATTACAATAATAGGATCTAACTTTCATGTCGCAAAAGTTCTTGAATAAACATTTCAATTATAGCTTTCTCGAGATTAACGCGTTTAATTCTTAGTACAATATCGTCATTCGTAGTAAGTGTTGTTGGTATGGGTTGAGTTGGCGGAATGACTTTTTCTTTCTCCCACTCTTCTTGAGGGACATCTCTGTACTTTCTGTTTGGCGGCATGTCTTTAGTCAATGGGTTTTGGATGAATATAGGTATGTTATTTGTTGGTAATCCTTGAAGTAGTGGACAGTCTGCCTTGAATTTCTGATGCTCTTCGAAAACCTTATCATTAGGTTCCCATCCTCGTAGCGTTAAGTCACAAAAATGGCATTTAACAGCGTCCGTCCCCGAACTTAAATAGTAAAACCCATGACGGGCTAGTTCTGACGGTTTTACAAACGTACTCGCAAATGCACCAAACGTTTCTAGACGTGTAATTTCTCGATTCATCTTATCCTGGCGGTGTCGAACAATCAAATGAGGTCCTGACCAAATCAGACGCTATTTATATCCCAAATAAGGGGATGAAAGGTTAGATTGTAATGGACGCGGTTACTAAGCAGACGTTAATTCGCGAAGCTCTTTCAAAGCCAGGGAAAATACTGGCCGTTACTTTCATCCTGGTAACTGCATTTCTAGTTGAATTTGCATTTTGGTATTTTAAAAATATTACTTTAATTTCGGGTAACGCGACAAAGACATAACATGTTGAGACTTGTCAGGATAATGCCTTCTGGGCAAACACCTGGAAACAATTAAATGTTTCGTGGTAGAAGAATCACCGACTAACAAAGCAATAAATCCGAAAATAGACTCCATTCATAACAATACAACTGATTCGACCATACCCCTAAACCCATTAAAGCACGTCTTTATGGTCAAAATAAAAACGGATGGGGATAAATTCTTTTGTTCAAGTTCTGTCCCTTTTTATGGCCATAGACCAGTCTGAACGATGTTACGTATAAATATTACGTATAAATAAAAAGCCGATGGAATGTCTTAACACGTTGGTGGTGCGTCATAAATCACTCAGATTCCATTGTTAACAATACAACTGGTTTAGCCACGCCCCCTTTTATGGTCCTCAACCACCTGGCCAATAAAGGGCAATAAAAAAAGAAAAGCATCAGTCAATATACCCTTAGGCTAATTATCAACCCCGCACTCTCAAGAAAATCACGCAATAAAGATCATTCAGTTGTAACCTTTTAAACCGTAAAGACCTGCCGTAAGAATGTCCACCAAAGTAGGAGTTTACCGCGTGAACGCCCGTGTTAGACTCGGGGCTGATTGCTCGGCGGTGTTTGGGGTTACTGGGTACGAGCCAAGCCTGCTTTTGACAAAAAAGGACGGGACTATTGTTATAATCTCGGAAGACGTTTTGAAGGAATTTATGGAGGAGTGGACGGAGATCTATTCAGCTTTGGAAACTGGCGACCTGGGTAATTATCGTTACTTGAACTTGAAAATAAAAATAACCGTTATGGAGGGGAGTATAGTATTCGACGATGGTAGCGTATTCACTCTAACAAAGGCCGAAGCAGGGAAACTGAACGAGAAATTTAGTTTTATGAGATTTCACTTCAAGCTTTTAAATGATCAAGCCGAAGTTATTAAATGCATGTACGAAGCTATTGTAAAACGCATGAATGATATATATCAAAAATATTATGTAAGTCGCGGTACTATGTCTCACAATGATTACGACCGTGTTAAAAATTTCCTAGCAGCGTGTATAGTTCCTTCGAGCATTTTCGAAGATTTTTGTAACTTGGTTCGTGACAAAAACTTGACGCGTAAACTACAATTATATAATTTATTCTACATTTGCTTAAATAACGACGCGTACATTCGCGAATTAATTGGAATTGATTGTGTTCATTAAAAGTTTTTGACTAAAATTCGATTCTTAATAATAATAAGCCTAGAATAACCTACCATAAGCCTATCCTTTTCAGGATCTACAATAGCATAAGCCTAGCATAAGCCTATCCCTACAGGTATCATCCAAGTGACGTCATCAAAAATTCGCCATGACGTCATACCAATACACTAAAAATAAATTCTAATTTCCCGCCAAAACCATCACGTGACGTCATCAATCCCCCCATCTCCCCCTCCATCCCCCCAACCCCAGGGATGTCTCTATAAACCCAAAAATTTTACCCCTCCCCCCAAAGGGGGGAAAGAAGGGGGGTAAAATTTTTGGGTTTATAGGGACATCCTTACTCTCTCACGCACCAAAGTTTTCGACGCTCCTATTGGCAACGAAAATTATGACATCACAAACATTAAGCGAGAAAGAAAACGCTTAGCGAGAATGAATCTGATCGGAGCGGGTAGCGATTTTTTCCCCGCTAAGACAAACTCAGATCTTTGTCATTTGATGATGTCATTGACAACTTTGCAATTGAAAAATCGAGGAAAAAAATGTTCGAATATTAAAGAATTCAGTGAATTGTTTGTATGTTTGGAAGAATTTTGTCAAATAAACACTATATATTTTTCACATTGTGTAGACAGGGGCCTCAAAATTTTCTTATAGCTTAGGGCCTCTATAGTCCTTAATCCGGCCCTGCATATCCACCACTTTTACCAATTCATCAGATTGATCATCATTAAGTAACATGTCTTTGTGATTTAATTGGGCTTCTAATTGAGCAACTCTATGGTTTAAAGCCTTACGATTACGCCTCACATTAGTGATCCTCTGTTTGTGGCTAGTTGGAGTGAATAATTTCATTGGACAGCGGCTTTCTACCTTGGTTCGTTTAGCTTTAGATGATGGAGTCAAGTCTAGCTTTCTCTTTCTTTTATTTAAAATGGTTCTCGACGATAGAGAGCAGCCTCGACACTGGAGTTTCTTTGAACTTCTCTCAATTCTGTACACCACTGGACATAACTTCGACTGTAACCGTGTTAAGGGCTTGGTATATGATTCAACACTAGAAAGTCCCAAGGCTATCTCGTTATTTGCAGAAATTCCTGGGCAAAATGCGACTGGCTTTCCACATAATAAATGTATAACATCATCAATGTAAGCGTGATCAACAATCACTTTTGAATCAATGATGGCAAAAATATTTTTAACTTCGAAGGCACGAAATGGTATGGCAGTTGTGCATTTTCTGGTTTCTGTGATATACACTTGAATCAAATCGATATCTACTTGAAAATGCTTGGCCATGTTAGGGTTTGAGATCATTAATAAATTTTCTCCATTATAATTAGATGAAAACTAAAATATCATGAAAAAATTGTTACTAATTTAATACTTCCGATTATTTTTTAAAAGTATTTAAACTTACTCTTAAGTGTAGATCTAACGACTGGAACTTGTAAATTAAATCTTCCAAAGCAAACTTAGTTGGGGAGGAATGATTTCGAAAGCCTGATTCAAATGCCACTGTTACACAATTATTTGTTTGAATGGTCTTGTTTAGTTTCAAAGTAAGAGTCTGTGTAGCTGTGTCTGAAAAAACCCAATGTATTTAAAATTAATTAAACTGCCCAAAACAATTATTAATGGTAAACGCTTACTGTGTGTGTTCTCCTTCTTTAGGTTTGGTTTGCCAATTGAAGTAATGCAACACTGAGAAGCATCATTTCTAAAAAACGTTTGGTTTTTTATCATAACCGTCTGAGTACTGCTTGTTTTTTTTATTTAGTCTTGGTTTTTCTACTAGAGTTTGGGTTGATTTTACCCTTGTAGTTCTTGATAAAGATTTTGGAGCTCTTATATTCAGATAACATTGAGTGGATTTACTATACAAATTCATTTTAAAGCTAAATTAGGTAATCAAACTAGAGAGATTGTTTTATAGAGCCGACATGATCAACTGCTGGGACTGTTGTAAGCAGACCAAAGCTCGAAATAAAGGCGCGCGTTCCCGCGAAATGACTCTGTTTCATTGGTGGCTTCGAACACGTGACTACCGGGTCGAGCTTTCCCTACAATCGTATCATGGTTGTATCTTATGCAGCGGCTTCTCACTTGCGCGAAATACAGTTGAATCCCGCCGTTTCGAGTAAACGTCAGATTATCTTGGCAGTGGCCATTTATCACAGTTCTCTCTCGAGAGGAAAAATTATTCTCTTCGCGACTAACGGCGCGTCGGGAGGGGGAAAACATTCACGCCTCTTGACTCTTGCAAAGTTTTTTTTTCGGGTTTTCTCTTCATAGATGATGTCCACGGTACTAACCATTATTGAAGTGAACTTCGTGTAAAGTCATATATTTCTGCCAACGTCTACAACTAGAATCCCTTTTATTGAAATTCCCTGAATTGTTTTCGGATAAAGTAGGAAGAACAGGACTAATCTTTCATGATATTCATACGGGTAATAGTCCGCCGATAAAATCTCAACCTGATCGTGTAAATGATCAGAAGAAAAGGATAATCGAACATCATGTTAGGGAAATGTTACAGGACGGGATCATTCGCCCGTTGTTTTAGTTGATCAAACAAAACGGGGAAAACCCTATCGTTTTTGTATTGATTATAGAAAACTAAATAGTGTTACAATAAAAGACCCTTATCCCCTGCCTAATATAGAGTATATGGTAGCTAGAGTGGGAAGACCAAAATTTATCACTACCCTTGACTTAAAATCCGGGTATTGGCAAGTAGAAATGCACCCTAAGAGTAGACCAAAAACTGCTTTCGTGACTCATATGGGAAAGTACGAGTTTAACGTACTCCCTTTTGGGCTTTGTAACGCCCCTAGCTCTTTCCAGCGTTTAATCGACGAGATTTTTAGAGACGCCGATTACTTTCAGTTAATTGATTATTTAGACGATTTGATCTCTCTTAGTGAGGATTGGGATCAGCACTTAACATGTTTGGAATGCGTCCTAAATAGATTAAAGGAAACGGGCGTCACCCCTCCGTTAAAGAAATGTCGGTTTGCTCAAAAGGAAGCAGTTATTTTTCGTCACATAGTTAATGAAAAAGGAGTGATGTCTATCCTTCAAAGATAGAAGCCTCCTAAAAATATTAAGGAAATACAAAGATTTTTAGGGATGGCAGGTTGGCATAACCGGTTTATTAATCACTACTCCCAAATAGTAGCTCCCATTAATAAGCTTAAAAGAAAAGATCAGAAATTTATTTGGGGTGCCGAACAGGAAGCGGCATTCGATAAAGTTAAGGAAGAAATATGCAAGGCTCCGCCTTTAGCGTCCTTTAGAAGGGATTCCTCGTGCATTCTAACTACAGATGCTAGTGACGCAGGCTTAGGTGCCCTCCTTTCCCAAATCCAAGATAATATAGAAGTTCCTATAGCTTACGCTAGTACAGGACTTAAAGATGCAGAAACTAGGTACTCCAATAGCGAGAAGGAGTGTTTAGCCATCTGTTGGGTAGTTAAGAAATTTAGACCCTTTTTAGAAGGTGGGAAATTTACAGTACTTACTGACCATCAAGCTTTACAGTGGTTATTTCATATAAGGGAACCAAATGAACGTTTAGGGTCTTTAATCCCCGATGAAATGGCCATTAAAGCAAGACTCGTGTATGACAAAACACTAGATCGTTTTTTCGGCGAAACAACCCTAAATATTGAAGAAGGCATTGGTTCAAGATTGGCCACTCATTTACTATGCTTTGTTTTTGAAGGGTTATCAACAAGTCTTAAGTTGCCTGTGGGTTATTTTTTCACGTCAAACTTGGACGCTGATCAATTACATAAAATTATGCTTAGTGTTATTGCTTCTGTAGAGGAATGTGGCTTCAAAGTTCTGAGGATGGTCGCAGACAATGCAAAAACAAAGACGAAAGCTTTTGCAAAATTTGGAAATGGCCGACTCTGTGATAACGTTCAACATCCACTTGACCCAAACAGGAAATTGTTTCGGGCATTCGGCCAAAGCCACGAGATTAAGAAATTAAGAAGTCAATTTTTTTCGAGGGACTTTGTCTATTTGGGAATGCTTATAAGCTCTGTTTACGTAAAGAAATTATACGAGATGCAGAAAGGATGCTTGATTAAGCCAGTCAGGAATTTAACACGGAAAGTGGTTTACCCAACCAATGAATGTGTCGAGTGCCATCACCTTATTCTCGTTGCCAGTCACAGCTGCTTTAAGCACTATGTTGCGATTAAATATGGTGGACGAAGAAGATAAAGAGAATTTGTGGTGCACTATCCATTTTTTAGAAATGATTCGTAAATGGTGGGAAATCCACGATATTTGTATTTCCACATATGGAATCTACTCAAGAAATGAGAACAAACTTCCTTTTTATGACATGACTGACGAACGATTAAATTGGTTGATAGAGGAATTCCTCCCTTTTCTAGAAACAATTCAACTGAATGCGACTGTAAAACATGAGAAATTTACAGGTGAAACCTTTAAAGCTGTAAAACTAACAACTAAATCAACTGTTAATCTGGTCAAATATCTCCTGAACGAAGGTTTTCATTTTGTTTTAACACGAAAATTCTCAAGTGATGCTGTAGAGCAATCATTTGCCCATTTAAGAGGAAGTTGCGGCTCTAACGATCAATCGGACGCTCACTCCTGTGTTTTAAGTTTAGAGCATATGTTGAAAATTGGCATTGTTAAGGCTTCAGCTAATTCCAACTGCAACAGAGGACCAGAATGTTCGAAATTATCAATGATAGCTGGGAAGGAGTTATCAAAACTGACGAATGCTGAACCAAATCTAACAACAGCGGTTCAGTTTGATCCAAAAAGCATCAAGCTTACATCTTACCTTCAGTCATTGTTAAGTAAAATGGAAATTCTTCAGCCAAATGGTAAAATATGTTTGTTTATAAGTATAAACTTCAAAAGAAAACTTCTAATTAGTTCAAATCAAAATTTCAGACCACACCGCATTATCAGTCAAGAACATATGCATTACCCAAGTTGGTGGATATATATTGAAAGTTGCGGAAGAAAACACACAATGTTATGATTGTCTTCTTCCACATTTTGAAAAGGGGTTGATATGCAAGTGTTAAGATATGAAGCTTGCTGAAATTATGCTAGAGAAATTTCTGCGCCCCTTGCTTATTAACCACGCAAATGACGCAACTGACCAAAATGACTGTAAGAAAACACTGTACAAAAAACCTTTATCCAGAAAAGTCCTAAAACTCTAGGATTAATCCATTTTAATGTTATAGATAAAAAGGAAAAAAATGTACGTTTTAAGATAATGTGATATATTTCCTTTAGTACAAGGTAAATACGCATTTTTTGGCCAAAGAAAGGATGTAAATATGACCAAGCTGAAAATTTCAGAATCCAAAGAGCTTATGGTTTTTATTAACGTCCCAAAAGTCCCCAAGCCTCCGGTGCCGGCTTTCGCTGCCATATTAGAAAATGGCTGCCATAACGGATGTTTCTATATCTCGAGATATAATAGACCGATTTACATGAAGTTTGTTTTAAACGATGTCTTATGACGATTACAATCCAAACGGATCCAATTTTGTAGCCCTTACATTATTATTACAGAGGTGTTCACGCTTATCATGGGAAAAAATTTCAAAAATATTTGGCTTTCCAAAATTCTTAAATGTTAATCGTATTTTAATTTTTCCTAAATCATCTATTTATACTCAATCCGAAATCGTAATGTTAAACTCTATGGAGCTTAACATTAAGAGGTGGAAAAACTTTTGCGAGTTAGACCCAAGGTTTCGCGACCAAGGGAGTACACTTTTTTCACAGCCTAACTTTACAGCACTAGCAAAGGCTGAAAAGGTATAGTATCTTATTTCTCGTAGTGTAAGGTTAACTTGGCCTTTTTGTATAGGTTTCAAAAAAAATATTTTTAAACCACGCGCTAGCACGCGCTGCATTTCAATAAAAGTTTCAATTTAAATGTCGCGCTTAATTTTATCATTTTGATTCTCTAATTAAGTTCACGTGATTATTTTAAAACTATTTGGGCCTATTTTTGTATTTCTAAGCCTAAGGTTAAATCATAGATAATAAACACAGGATCAGAAGGTCGGGGCAGAGGTTGCCGCGCTTTGTACAAACTGGGTAGGTTCTACTTCCGGAAACCAGCGCATGCGCATAGTAGAATCATGGTTAAATAATGCACTTGTGGAAAAACAAATTTTCCCACGTGCATTCTTTAAAGTTTTTATATAAACATTAGGCCTATCGGTTATCATCTTATAGTATCATATGAGCATATCTTGGCACTGACTATAAACTACTTACTAGAAACAAAAGAAGGATAACCCTTAAAGGTCAGGTTAATTGATACTTTAGTATTTCCATAATTATTGAAAAACATCCTAAGCCTCGGTTTAGATTAAGGGGTCACACGGGTGCCACGGGGCGGCGCGAAAAACGAGCAGGCAGACCTCGTTTGCGCATAAGCGGAAGTCAACTGCAGACGTTTGGCGTGCGGCTCCCCCCGCACAAGCGCGGCGAAGAGAGATGCACTACGGAAGGCATACCTTCCGATCCTTGTGTTTATTGTCTATGGTTAAATGATCACACAGAAATAGTTATAATTTTCCCATAGTTTCAACGAATTTTTAGCATAGTGTGTTTTTATACAGTGCATTGTATTATCCGACCATTCCAATTTCCAAATGTAAGTTACGATTTAGTGAAATACTATATACTTAGTCTTAAAAAAACTGAACGATTGAGTTTGACTATTCCAGAACTAATTAATTCACAAATAATGTTTCTCCCCAAAAAGAGACAGATAGTATACAAAATCGAGTTTTGCTTCGCAGTCCTTAAAAAACTGCACTTATACACAATCCGCCACACTTTTTCAAACCCACAAAGGGCCAGAAACTAGAAATTATTATATGTATTGCAGTTTGAAATGAACATTAATCGTTATGAGAAATTTGCTTTTAATTGCGTAGTTCAAACATTTGTTATGATTAGAAATTTTACAACAAAAACGGGTATACACGTTAAAATGGAAATTGTAGTTCACTGAGTCAAAACTAATGTAAATATTCATCATAAAAAATTAAAAATGCAGTTAACATTTAATAATTATGGAAGGCAAGAGTCTAAAAAAATATTTCCCATGAAAAACGTGAATACTTCCGAAATATTAAATTAAGGGCTACAAATTAGAATTGGCTGCATTATACTCCTCATAAGACATCGTTTAAAGCAAACTTCATGCAAATCGGTCTATTAGATCTCGAGATATGGAAACTTCCGGTATGGCGGCTATTTTCCAGTATGGCGGCGAAAGCCGGCACCGGAGGCTTGGGGACTTTTGGGACGTTAATTAGGACTATAAGTTCTTTTGATTATGAAATTTTCAGCTTGGTCATATTTAGTTCCTTTCAAATTCATATCTACCCTGTACTACTTGTGATACAGTAGCAATAGTCCTTTGTAATGTGATAATTTGGAAAAATAAACATTTCCGTCCAATTTTTTAATTAAAAGCTGCTTATAATTAGAAACGTCTTGGTATAAATAACTTTCATATAAAAACCCAGTTTCCCGGCTTTTTTTAAATTGTGGGCGCTAAATGAAAAGCGCCATCTATGATCATAGATGCTTAAAAACAGGGGGCTCAAGACAGCACTTTGTCCCCGAGCTTAAGGCGCCGTGCATAGGCTTTATATTAATAACGTAGGCGTTGATGGGGTGGACGCTCTGAAAAGAAAATCCAACCGCATAGACTACTACTTAAACTACTTAAAACTACTACCACAATTATTCCAATCATTTTCGCTTCATCAGACATTAAATGTTTTAGAATGTCAGCTATTTACACTGAGGCAGAGATACTCATTCATCTGAAATTGAACTTTAAGCTTATTTACCGAATTGGGAAATGGTCCATACAAATGACAACATATAGAGTTAACCCATTTGACCGCATCTCGCAACCATGTTGAAATTGACCTTTCTTTTATTTTGGTATTGTTTATTGACATGATTTATTCATATACTCAAATATTTCGCGATTATTTGTTTAACCCGGAACTTTAATCTAATACAAAGTCGCTATTTATGTAGCAAGATTACACAGACATTTTAATGCTTAAACACAATTTATGTACCGTATGTGGAAAATGTATATTACTATTTATGTTTATCTTAAGACTATATATTTAAGCTACGAGATGTTTATAAAAATTAAACCATAAAACACACATAAACACACTAAAATTCATTAGAACTGCAATAAAAGACTCTAAAATACACTAAAATTTCCAAAAACCACACCAAAATTACAATAGAACACACTTAAATTACAACAAAACACACTATAATACACTAAAACTACAATACAACACACATGAACACACTAAAACTACACACCCACACAGACAGACACGTCGAAATTAGAACCTCTCCGTGACATACGTCACTCGGAGAGGTAAAAAGTGAAAGTGCCATAAGACAAAGTAATCCTAAGCGGTCTCCCTCCCCCCATTGCTGACCGCGCTAGACGCTGCTTAACTTCGGTGATCGGACGAGAACCGGTGTTTTCAGCGTGAAGAGATAAGATTACACATCTCTTCTTGGTATTAAAATATATTTCTAATTTGACATAAGGCAATTTGCATAAAGCTGAGAAGCGGTTTTCTTGTTAGGATAAATCAAACATCAATAATCAATTACTTCCTTTCATAGTGTATATCCGTGCCTTAGGTGGATCTTGTCGCGTCTCCACAAATCGAAAACACTTGTACAAATACGAGGCTCAACGGCTATCGTAAATGGTCTTTTTAGAATCTTTCAAATAGTCAATTTGGTCGAGAACACTTCTCGGAGGTCTCTTGTTGAATTTGTAGTGTATAGCAGCAGCTTCGTAATTATTTTCTTGATGTAATATTTATTATCCTTGCGTTCGTGTTTCAACAAATACAGAAAGAATGGGAAATTTTCACTTCCGTAAAAAAAATGCACACTAGCCTCGGAAAAATCAATCATTGGGTTAAAAAGCCATCGTATCATTGAATATACGCTATAGTTGATTGGAATATTCCTGAAATGAAATTTTCTAGTGCAACATTCAAATGATCTCTTTAAGCTAGTAACATAACTATGCAATATTCTCACTTTATTAGAACGAAGTCAATAGCTGCTATTTAAATATTAATATCAATAATGTTACTATCGATCCTAGACTAATGTCAAACAATGAATACATTATTATTCTTATTGGTTTCATGTGAGGCTGCCGTAGGACATCGTCGATACTGTCGGTGTATTTATCTTTCGAAATTAAAATTCGCCCATCAATAATGACAAATACCATTTGACGAAAATGCTACAAAGTGGATAATGGTTTCTTCGTCACTTGGAAAATGCCACTAAGAACCTTGTTTTTGCAATCCTATTTAGTAAAATGCATTTTTGCTCCTCCTCTTATATTAAAAGGACGTTCTTCCTCGTGTATTTCGAAATCACATGACGTTTAGGATGCGCCCTGTAGAAACGGAGTATGTAACTTAAATCTGAAACCAATCCTTATCGAATAATAACTCAAAGCACCCCTAACTAAGAAATGTTGAACGAAGTACTGAAGCCGAAAATTTAGGTTGTATCACCTAATTACTGCATTTTGACACCATGTTGTTTAACATATGGTAGTCGATAAACATGGAGGCAGCAACGTTGTGGCGTGGATCCATAAACCATTGATTGGATAGGAAATTGTGGCACTAGAGCAAGGAGACTGGAGTCAATTTATTTATTTCATTACTTAATGCAATGGAATACAAATTTATATATGTTCAAATAGAATGGCTCTATATCTTTAATGTTAAATATTTTTACACTTAAATGAACTTAAATGTTCTGTGAATATGAAATGATTATCCTTTTAATCATTTCCTACGAGGTTATTTACGGGTTATTTTCTTGAAACACTTTCGTGTAACGTGAAAGAGAGTCAGATCTCTTAGCGTAATAAATATAATATAGTGGTCAAGGCTTCGCAAATGGCGACAACTGTTGCAATCGAAATGCCGCTTAAGTAGACGATGAAGGCTCGTAACAGAAAGTCTACTGACAAGGGCGAAAAGTCTTCAATCTGCGATGACTCAGGCAACATGTACTTTGCGGTTTTCATGGTGTACATTCGTTCATTAGGTGTAGCTTGTCGCGTCTCCACAAATCGCAAACACCTGTACAAATAAGGGGCGTTACTGCTACAATAAATGATGATCATTCAAAGATTGGGCTTTTTAGTATCTTACAAATAATCAAGTTGGTTTAGAATGCTTTTTGGCAGTCTCTTGTTGAATTTGTAGTGTGCAGAAACAGCCTCGTAATTTTTTTTCCCAAAGTAATACTTATTATCATATTCTTTGAGTCTACTTCGCAATGCAAACAGAAAGGATGGCGAAAGATCCCTCTCGTAAAAAAATGCACCAGCGCCTCTGACAAAAAGGTCTATAGGGATACGTCTTAATCCAATAAATCTGTTCAAGTATCGACTATTCGCTCGGATGCGCTTCTGAAGACGAGAATACTCCCCATTGCCGTTTTTCTATAATAATAATGCTCACAAAGATTAAAAACGTATGTTATTCTCTAGAGAAAAGCTAGTTCTAACAGATATTTTTGGTTGTATGTATACTGAAAGTTTGAACGTCGTCGTTTTTGCCGTTTTTAATTTGGATCAAAAGAAGCCATTAAGAAAACTTAAACGGAAAATTACTACTCTTGTTAATTATCAAGTTGTTTACTATTGGTCTTTGATATTTTAAGTATCAACTTATCCCTAATTTCGAGCGCGTAATTTTTTCTCCCTTTACTGTTATAATTCTAAAATTACAGCTATTTCTGTCACAATATTACCCCATATTTTATTATCCGATCAATAACTGAGTCTTGTAACATCATTGGTGTTATTCGAGTTTGTCCTAAGAGATCGTCGATACTGTCGATGTGTAAATCCTTGGAAATTAATAGTTCGCCGCTCAATAATCCCGAATAACATTTGACAAAAAACATTGCGCCTAGTAACCAGCCCAGCAACAGAATTCTCGCCGCAGTTCCATCACCAACATCATCACAATCTGAGTCGGAATTGGAAATCACATTTACAAAAACAAAGTCGTTAAACATTTTCCAATCCAAAAATTATTCGGCGCAAACGATAACATTTATGTAATTTTCCAAAAAAAACAAATGCGTATGAACTTAACAGTTTTCGAGGAGACCGGAGACGTATTTCCAAACTGTATCATAAATGAGGTGGAGTGGAGATTGCGTCCTAGTTGATTTGATGTATTTGAGAAAGGATGTTGCTAGCGCCATTAGGACCAAACAGAATAACATCGTCAACCAGATAGTTTCATTGAAGCCTTTTATCGACAGACGACTTTCAGCTTGATTTCCTTTATCTTTGACACACGTTAAGATACAATTGGACTGAGTTTGCACAGCTGGTGACAAGTGATAATGCTCCAATCCGTAAGGGCTTGGATTATAGGTTAGAGCGACAACGTCTGTAAACTATTAAACATGAATTACGTTACAGAAATGAATTGTGAAAGTATTTTGTATTTTATCTCGGGTTGAATTTAAATAAGCAACGTTCAGTATTCATACCCCATGTTTTATGGCATAGTCCCAATATTGTAACTCAAATTGAAAATTGCTTTTATTACGTTGAATCTTTTCGTTAAATACCCATTTCAGCCTATTTAAATGATAAACAGTTATAGAAATGGATATTAATTTCACCAAATCTTCTTTCCCTCGAAGCATATGTTTCTCATTTTGATGACAGAATATAAAGGAATATTACAAAACTAGGATTATTGTTTTTAAATTATGGGAAATTGATGAAACACTGTTTACCTCTGATCAAAAACAGACATTTTACTCATCAAAAAATATTTAATAGCTTCAATATAAAACTTGACTTACGTTACGTTTCGCAAGTTACATATAATGTAATGAAATCGGAAAATGTTCATTAACCGAAAGTTCACTATCATATCTCCTTTCCACATTAACGGAATGAACTTATAGTTACTCTAAGCCAAAAAATTATTGAAATTCAGTTAATTGACCCCTTGGTTAGTAAACATATTTAAGGTCTTACAGTTAAGAACGAGAATCTGAAATCCATGATTTTATCTTCAGTGGTTATTAGTTACGAGTCCCTTCCAGAGCATGTTGCATTGAACATAAGTAGTGGTCACTTATACTGTTAATTGATCAAAACTTTAATGTCTTCTCCGGTGTTTTACAAAATGTTTTATTCCTGATCAGAACCCTATAAAGATTTCCTTAAATGTTTAAGTTGTATACTGTAACACTAGTGAACTATAAGCTTCTAAAAGTATTCATTAGATATCCATAATTTGTTGTTATGGAGAGCATTACTTAAATTGCAATTATTCCAAGATTTTAATGTTTTAAAGAAAAGTTCAGGTAACATAACATTATGTCTCTTGAGAGGGCTATCTTACCCTTACACCTCTTAGCCTGTGAGAATTAAACCAATACCCTTCGAGGTAATAGGTTCGATTAAGCATACGCCACTAAACCAATGCCGACGCAGTATCCTCATCTATAAGACTAATTTAATGCTAATTATTTTGAAATAAGAGACCATTTACTTATTTTAAATATTTTGCCATTGATATTTAGAAAAAGGCCGTTCTTTTTAAGTACAATGTTATGTTAGCTGAACTTTCCTTTAATAAAATGCAGCAGAGGGGTTAATGGTTCCTTCGTTAGTGTCAAAGTAATAAAAAACCTTGTTTTCGCAACTCGTGGAATAGGAATACGTACATTATTTAGCCCCCATATCTCCCAATTTAATTTCTATACGGGTTTTGTGGGCCAGGATTAAGTACCCCGTAACGCCTAATAATTCTGTATGTCTTTTTGTCATTTTATTGATTGGCACCAGCGCGAGTTCCTAGGCGTGGGCAAAGTGCAAGGTGTAGAGAGATGAAATTCGTCATGCATAAGCAGCATAATGATTAGTCTAGCCTCTTCACACAAAGTCAGCCTATGATGCGTGAAGAAAATGGCTACACAATTATTTCTATGATATGTAACCTGTCTAAAAACAAAAGGTATTTTGAAGACGTACTTCAAAATACCTCCACTATATATTTAGTTCCCATGAACATATTTAATCAGTTCTCTCACAGTGCGGGTATTAAATGATTTCCAAAAAGGTATTATGGAAATATAAGGTATATAATGAAACCTTTTAGAGTTTCAGCGCTTAAGGTTGTATATAAGGGTACCTTAGAAGAAGAAAAGTACTTAACAGATCCCCTCAGAGGGATGTTTTTAACTACGGTCTGCTTATTATTTATAACACCAGGGATAGAGATAATTTTAGAAGTAGGAATGGAGAACGGTTAGTATTAGCTTCAGTCCGACTTATAGCCCAGTAAAGAGCCCCTCCCTCCAACATTTAACGAAAAGTTTAAATTATCTTATTGGCTCTCTTAAACTATGTTTTGATGACGTTGCTGACGGTGACGGCTAAGGAACGACGACATATGCTAGCAGTCTTGGTGACGTGAATAGAAAAATGTAATTTAGCGTCGAAAATAATACCTAAATCTTTGGTCTCAGTTGCTGTGTGGATGGGCTTAGAGTCAATTAAGTAAGAGTTTATCAACATTAGACAAACTCGCATAGTAAACTTACGTGAATAGACTTGGTAGGGTTAATTGAATATAGTTTTTTAAACAACAAGCGGAGACTGTGTTTATGTCCTCCTGCAAAAGTGAGCGATCAAGGTCCGAATTAATAATTTTGCATAATTTGTTGTCATCAGCAAATTACAGTAAGCTAGAATGTAGCTCTTAAATATAGATTTTGAAGAGCAAAGGTCCTAACGGAGCCTCCGAAATGAACTAGGCCCATGCGTGTCGCGAAGCGAGAATATTTTTTTAACCAATTTAGTTCGCCGTGGTTCTACGCTTGGGGCGCTCATATTACCGTAAAATAAACAAAGTTCAACCCCGTGACCCTGTCGACTGCTTAAGTATTTGGGCCAAGGTCGCGGATTGTAAGTATACGTTTTTATTACTCTTACTGAATTATTTCAATTGAAATAATTTAACATCTAATTTTATTTAAAGAATCATGGTTTCATACAATCTAATCTAACCAAATGATTCAATAAAAAGTGAAGAGACCCAAAAACATTTTAGGATGGAACTTTTCTCTGTCATAAAATTTTATGACTGACCCCTAAAATATCAACGATAAGGAAGACCCCTGTCACAACGGTAATATGAGCGCCATCTCGTACACATATATGGTGAAAATATTTTCTTAACAAACTGGATATTTCCCCACATAAAATTGACATGCATGGGCCTAGTTCATTCCGGAGGCTCCGGTCCAAAAGAAGAATCTTGCGAAACGCCACAATAAAGATTGTACTCGACCGAGGTGAGCGACCCATTAAATTTGAGGACACCAATACGTTCCTTCAGGTAATCAATAATCCATTCAAGCAATATGTTGTTAACGCCCATAACGCAAAGTTTGTCTCTTAAAAATTTACGAGAAACTCGGTCAAATGCCTTTGCTAGGTCCAAGTAAATGACATCTACTTGACCACGAGTCTCCACAACCGGCACTACGTAGTGCATAAAAGCAGCAAGATTAGTTCCGACAATAGTAAAAGAATGGCCTCCCAGCCCTTTAAAATAAAGGCTGGGATGCCATCAACTCCCGTCAAGAACTTATTAGGAAGCCTAGTAATGGCATTATGGATGTCTGAAAACAACTTGAGAGAAATAGGGCGTATTGACACATGTAGGAGCTTCAAAATGAAAGCTCTCAACAGGGTTTGTATTGTCAACGGAGACACGAGAAAAATGTTCAGCAAAGCTGCCAGTCAAAAGCTTAGGATCAGAAACCATAACGTTCCTGAACCTTTTAGGGTGAGAAGAAGCAACCTAACAAACACTGGCAACAAAAGCTGTTTTATCGCGTACAATTAACCGTTTAACAACCGCGCGAAGGCGTCTAAATTCAATAATATCAGCTAAAGCCCCCGTACGTTTCTTCTTCCGAAAGACATACTTTTTATGATACGGCAGTGCGGAGATCCTGAGAATACCATAATGGAAATCCAGGAAAGCTGCGACGAACCTTACGAGGAATAGCCTAGTCCATTGCAGCCCTAACGTGATCCGTAAGAAAAGCTACGCAATAATCAACATCACGCGATTCTCGGAATATAGCCCAATCAACATCCCTATAATCTCCTTTTAGGTAAACGCAAGTAGAGTCAGGTGGTGGGCGTGGTGCGCAAGTTACAGCCGATAAGGCTAGCAAAAATGGGGGATGATAGGCGTCGATGGTTACCAGAGGATAATCAAGGCCATCAATACCCAAATTATTAATATTCGTTAAACACAAATCCAGCAGATTACCAGTATCTAGAGGAGCAATAATTTTCTTGAGATTAAAATTAAAACAAAGCTTAAAAATAGGGGTAGCCTTGGAACGAGTGGGAGCACTACAGCCAAGTGTGCTGAGCTGTGAAAGTATATTTTCCAACCTTTTTGGGATTGAACAGGTACCCACTACGGTCATAAGGAGTACCTTTTAAAGTTTGAAGGTATAATTCGGACCCTTTTGGGGTTTTACATAATACCTAATTCGGTAGCACAAAATACCTTTCATAGCTTTAAAAGTATATTTTCGAATCTTTTTTGAGTGTTAACAGGTACCCCCCCCCCTCGGTGGAGTACCTTTACAAACAATTGTAAGTTTTTGAAAATTTATTGTCAATAGATCCAGTGAATCTTTTTGGGAACATACAATTATTTGCAATACGTTTTATTACTTCATTGACAGAGAATGTTTCCTAGAAAAGAATGACTTAATAAGAGCAATAACTATGTGGTTTGCTTTATTCTGGGTACTTAACATAGAGTATACTTCTTTTATTTGGAACAGTGACATTAATTGAAAACTCATTGTTTGGTTTTACGCACACGGAAGTCCCAAAGCAAATAGACGACGTGATTAAAGAGCTAAAGGGGAACAAAATAAATCCTCGCACAAAACGAAACGCTTAAATTACGGCCATTAATACCTTTGCAGTGTTTAAATTAATAGGGCATATTTTAAGTTCATCAATAATCAAATTTTATTTTGTGTTTCACTACTATATTACTCTTGAGAATTGTTTTCTTTATTTATTTGTTTTAAATTATGAATGTTTTAAAGAATTTTTTAGTTTCATTTAAATGCTGATTAAATGATGGATATTAAATTAATAGGCCACAGTTCTTAACTTTGTAACCGAAAAAATTTAAAACTAGGAAAGGGGCCTAATTTCACGGCGCATAAAGATAATTAATTAGAAACTAGCAATTAAGAAATTCCCAGGTCACCCGTTTAAAGGTCTTATTGACCATGACTTTATATTTACCAAGTAGTCCATCGTTGCAGGAAGAATAACGCAGATGTATATCAAAAATTACTTGAATTTATTTATAACAATAAACACGTCTGTTACAAAAATTGACTGCCCTTTAGCAGGCGGCGGCGGGGGTTTTTATCCCCGCCAACATTTAGTTTTTTACCTTTTACTAAGAGCTAGTGGCGCTTAACTGAGAAAATAGAGGAAGCAGACGACTTCGGAGGAATGTGGAGGTCGTCGTTACATCCTCCCCCCCGGAAAAAGTCGTCTGCTTTATGACGAGTCGGATTCTGGCGCGTCTCGCTGCTCCGGCGATCTTCTGGCGGCTGAGGCCGCGCTTTCCATCTTGGTCCGCTGGCGGCGGCGGCGGCGGCGGGCCTGTAACCGTAAAATTAAAATGTAGGAAAGGGGGCCTAATTTCACGGCTCACAAAGACATTAAATTTAAACTAGCTAATTAAGAATTTCCCAGGTTACCCGCTTAAAGGACTTATTGTCCATGACTAACTATTTACCAGATAATCCATGGCGAAGTGACACGGAGTAGAGCACAATTATTTAAATTTTATTTATCGAGTAGAGAAAAACAAAACAGGTCTCGACGCGTACACTGACTAGACTGCAACTGCCTTGTACAGATTGTAGGCGGGGGCTTTTATCCCCGCGAACTAATGTTTTTTAGTAGTTTGACAGCGGTGGCGCTTAAGGCGCCACTTCGGGACAATTTAGCATTATACAAAAAATAAGTATAAAAAATGAAAATTGAACAAAGCAGACGACGCGGTTTTTTCCCTGGGAGGAGAAGCTTGGTGTGGACGGTTACATCCTCCCCCCCAAAGAAAAGTCGTCTGCTGCGGCACTCTTGCTCCCAATCCGCTGAGTTTTGGGCAGGCGGCGAGGAGGGCCTCCTGGCCTCGGCAGCAGTCTGCTATGGCGAAATCCATGGGCCGCGTCAAAACGTTATGTTGCGTTCCGAATAGTCTTCCATGGTTCTCGCGAGATTGCTTGACGCGAAAAGTTAAAATCACACGAAGTCACATCGGTGATTTTATGCACGCGCAAATATGTGGCTACGTCCGGCCGAGACCGAAGAGTCTTATGCGGATATGTTGCAGGAGGGTGATAATAATAATAATAATTTCCGGACCTCCAGGCTTAGGATTCTTCCTCAGTACTATCTCACGTTTCCATCCTTTACGGAAAGGATTTACAAATCTCATGGGATTGATGGGAACAGGGTTGGACAATTCCGTATCGTCTTCCTCAGATTCAGAGGAAGAACTGGAATCGTCAGGGTGAGATAGAGGAGAGGGTGGAGGGAGAGACTTCTCCCTCGACTCCTATCAGGAGAAGAAGGAGGTGAAAGGTCTGGCGGCATCCGATTCACTCGGAAGACCGCGGGAGGATCTGAGAATAAGGCGAGTGCGTCTGGCTCAGATTCCTCAGGTAGATCTGGTACTTCTTCCGAGGGGACATAAGAGGATCCATCATCATCATTGGATGAAGAGGAGGTTTGATTGCTCCTCGTTTCTTCTCCAGACGATTCGGTTTGCGCTTCTTGATCTCTCAGCAGTCGTTGTCTTCGTTCTCGTTCACCGGTACTGACTCCAGCGTCCTGAAGTATAGGTACGGACTGTGACGAGGTAGAACTTGAAGATGAACTCCGTGACGTTGAGGATGACTGGCTTCCGTCCGGTTGGCAGACATCTTTATTCGACCAATATAGCTTTAGATGAGCGATATTCTCGATTCCTTTCTTTTCTCCAGTTTCTGGATCTTCTAATTGATATCGCAAGCGGTCTAGCTTCTTCGCGATCTTGTAGGGACCATCCAACTTGGGACATAACTTAGCGGCGACATCGCGTGCCGCTTGAGACAAGGGATGCGTCTCCTTCCAGACAAGCGCACCAACGGGAAATTCAATGCCTTCCCGCCTTTGATCGTAGTAGCGTTTCTGGAGTGCTTGCGCTTTCTAGGCAAGCTCTTTAGACAAAGCAAGTTGCTTCGCTAAAGCTGAGAGCGATGCGGACCTCTCAACAAAGTCCGCTACTGGCATACTCACGTCTAAGTCCCAGGGAAATCTCGGTTCCCTACCCATGTTAAGGTAGAATGGAGTTCTTCCTGTTGTGGTGTGTGTAGTCGAGTTGATGGCGAACTGAATGAACGGCAAGTTCTCGTCCCATCTCGACAAACGAACATCGAAATGATTTCGCCCAGAACTCTGTTTGTGCGCTCCACGATGTTACTCTGAGGATGATACGGAGTGATGTATCGTGGTTTTACTTTGAACATCTTGAGAATGTCCTTCCATAGTTGGGAAACGAATTGAGTCCCGTTGTCGCTCACGATGGCTTTCGGGCATCCGTAGCGAACTATCATGGAGACTAGTTTCTTTGCACACGTTCTGGATGTTCTGCATCGGGTATAGTTCTACAAATTTGGTGGCATAGTCCGTAATTATCAGGAGGTATTTGTGATGGTGACGGCTTCTTGGTCTTAGGCCCATTATGTCCACTCCCAGCAAATCAAAAGGCTCAGTAATGGCCGTAGGCTGCCTAAGACCTGGACGTTTTCTATTGCGGGCCTTGTGCATCGGACACAAAGGACATCCGCGGACGTACTGGGTAACGTCCTGCCGGAACGATGGCCACCAGTATCTGGCCCGTACCTTGTCGAAGGTACGATCTCGACCTCGATGTCCAGATAGAGGGTGGTCGTGAAATAAGCGGATGGCGTCCCGTAGGACCCGCTGTGGCAAATAGATTTTCGCTGGTTGTCTACCATAGGCCTTTCGATACAAGACATTGTTCTTCAGTTCGTAGTACCGATGTCGTTGTGGATTATCTCCTGATAACTGGACTATGATGTCATTGGTGACTTGATCATCTTGTTGAGCTTCTCGCACTTCTTCGAGCGTGAAAGAGTGGTACAATGCGTGATTGGCGGGAGGAGCTAATCCGCTACTGGTTGTGGACGAGGTCGACGTCATTGACGAGGATTCCGCTGGACTGGAATCTTCTGACGAGGACGGTGAAGTCATGTCTTCCAATGACATGGCTAATAGCGAGACAGGCGCTCTTGATAAAGCGTCCGCAACCTTGTTCTCAACTCCCTTCTTGTGTATGATCTTGAAGTAATACGTCTGCAAGTACATCGCCCAACGAACAAGTCGAGAGTTTGGTTCTTTCAGTGTGAACAACCACTGGAGAGCTTTGTGATCGGTGATCACAGTGAACGGTATGTTCTCCAAGTATGGCCTGAACTTTCCAACTCCCCAATAGATGGCAAGACATTCCTTTTCCGTGGTGGTGTATCTTCGCTGGACGTCGGTCAGTTGCTTACTGGCATAGGCAATAGGTACCTCGACGTCATCTTGAATTTGCGACAGGAAAGCTCCAAGTCCGGCGTCGCTAGCATCCGTTGTTAGGATACACGGCAACTTGGGGTTGTAAGCCGCTAAAGGAGACGCCATACAGATCGCATCCTTGATGGCCTGGAACGCTTCCCGCTGTTCTTTCCAGCACTGGAACGGAACGTCTTTCTTCTTAAGATGATTTAACGGGGCAACGATCTTTGAATACTGCGGGATGAATCGTGAGTGCCATTTCGCAATGCCCAGAAATATTTGGATTTGTTTAGCGTTCTTTGGGACGGGAAAGTCTACTATAGCCCTAGTCTTGGAAGGATCAATATGAATCCCTCGTTCATTGACAATATGCCCTAACACGGTCTTTTCGCTTTGCGCAAAGCGACATTTCTTGGTCTGAAGCGTAAGTCCCGCTTCAGACAGTCGGTGAAAGACATATTCCAAGGCTTGCAAATGGTCTGCCCAAGTACTGGATGGAATGACGATGTCATCCAGATAGACACAGATGGAAAAGTGATGTCCATCCCTGAAGACTTCGTCGATGAGTCGTTGAAACGACGACGGCGCATTGCATAGACCGAACAGAAGTACTTCGAACTCGTACTTCCCCGCATGCGTGATAAAAGCAGTCTTTGCTTTCGCTTGCGGATGGAGATCGATCTGCCAATAGCCGCTCTTGAAGTCCAGTGCTGTAATGAACTTTGGGGCACCCATTTTCCTTAACAGTTCCTCTATTCTCGGAAGCGGATAAGGGTCCTTCACGGTTACTTTATTCAAAGCGCGATAGTCGACGCAGAAACGTATCTTTCCGCACTTCTGGTGGACAAGTACCACCGGCGACGCGTAAGGACTAACGGATGGCTTCACGATTCCGTCGCGGATCATTTCGTGAAGATGATCTTCAATTATCCGTTTTTTCTCGTCGCTAACACGATACGCGCGTTGACTAACGGGAACATCGGTGGTAGTATGTATCTCGTGATAGACTAAGTTCGTTCGACCCGCTTTTTCCGAAAATAGTTTTGGAAATCTTAACAATAAAGTTTTTAAGTCTTCTTTCTGTTTAGGACTCAGTGTAGGTGACGCGACAGCTTTTTCAACGTCTTCTATAATCTGAGGGGTTGGAGTTTTCAACCCAGGGAGATTTCACACGAATGGAAACGTTGTTCCGTCAATCTGACACGTTTTTGTACCAAAGTCCAGAATAGCCCGATGTTTATAAAGGAAATTCTTTCCCAAAATAAAATCGTTTGGCAACGAGGGAACTACGTGAAATTCCTGCTTTAGTTTCAACTGTCCTAAGCGGGAGTCTATTCGCGCGCTTCCCTACGTGAAGGTATAACGTCCATCGCCTAACACTATACACTGAGTCTCTTCTTCTTCCGAAAGTACTAAGTCTGGTTTCAAGGTTCTGACTAAATTGCGCCACTGATATAAGCTGATAAAACAAGCATCAGCGCCTGAATCTAGTCTGGTCGCGAAAGAACCATGCGAATACACGGCATCTATGGCCACGGGAGGATCAACCTCACAGCGACGCACATCCATAGAGCCAATTTCCATAGGGGGCTTTAGTTTCGTCGCGCGGCGGGAAGACGTTCCCCTTTTAGTCTTCCCGCTTTCGCGTTTCCCGAAGCGTGCTGCGGCGCGACTTCTTGTTTGCTCGGACAGGCGGTAGCATAATTAGGGCTCGGAGTTTCTATAATATAAGCCATTTGAATAATGATGACTATCATGTCATTATACATAATACGATATGCTCTAATGGATTGTAACTGAAATAGACGATGAAGTTGTTTATATACAAATATCTATAAACACGCAAATGAAGTATATATCTATTCAATTTACAGTTATAAACAGTGATAATCGAAATACGTTATCAGTTTAATTATCGTAACTTTAGACTTGATAACAACCAAAAAAATATTAACAAGGCATATCAAACAAAAATGTCGGCGTTCATTCGTATATAGCGTTTTTTATAGATGAAGAAAAATAATTTCGTCATATACTGTATTATCCATTAAAAACATTGCAACTTATTACACATCTTTTTAATACTCATAAGAATTTTTTCAACTAATACAAATTATATATCAACAATACGTTATATTTTGAAGTAATATCTGCAGACCTCATTGACAGTTTAAAATCTTTTTGTTTTTATATCCTACGTTTTGTCTACTCGTTTATGGTTTCATAACTTAGTTGCGATCCATTTTCGTTTCATTAACAATTGCCATCATGTCGGTATAGGTTAACGCATCGTGGCTTCCGCGTACCCGCGTCAGTGTTTGGCATTACTTTCAAATATTATGTGAAACAGTCCGTAATAAAATGAAACTTGTCGCGAAATGCAAATATTGTACGAAGTAAGTTTCCGAGTAGTAAGTGCTAAATGACTTTTGTTGACCTTAATTTTAACTAAATAACTAAACTGATTTTGATAATTAACCCTATTTTGTTTTGTAAACTGTAGATATGTGTCATAACTCTGTCTAAATTTAATTAGAAAGGTTTTGTTTCATATTGAAATACTAACCCTTTAAAAATAGCAAACTAACCCTTCAAATCAAAAGTTTTATCAATAGTCTTTTTGGGTTTCTCTTGCCCATAGTCCCCATTTCACTTTCCCGTGAGTAACGCTTATGGTTTAAAGTATTAAGTTTGCTTGTTTAAATCACTACATTATTCCACCGAATTACTTCTGATCGACGTTAGTTCGACCAACCCTTTAATTTTATTCAAAGGAATAAAATTGACTTTTAAGTTCTTTTTCAGTCGGGAATTTTAAAGCAATCTTAGCTCTCCCACTCTTGGGCAACCCCTCGGCCAAAATCCCTTTACACTAAGTGAGACAGCTATAGACTTGAATTAAATACAAGTGAGATTAGGTGTCCCTGTCCAAGCGTATTCAGTTTAGTGGCTTTGGTCGAAATGCTTAAGTTTCCCAGAATTCAATCAATTACAAGTGTGAATAGATATTTATGCCCAAGCGTACTTGTTTAGTTTTTTGTAGAGAGTTGTATTTCAGTTTCAAACGTTACCATTCCCATACCAATTTTGTTCATATTTTTGTTTACCAATTCCACCCATATTTTTTATCCACCTCCCCATCCGTGGTTTCCAAATACCAACCATTCCCATTCCCAATTAGGAAACGTTATTGCAGTTCCAACCATTACCGAAATGAACAATAGCAGAAAACAATTTCCCTACCATAGTGTTAGAATGAATATAACCATTGAGCGTCTTGGTTTTGCCCAAAATTAGCACTGCAATATCGGTTCGTCATCGGGAAATTTTTGAAAAATAAGGGGGCTGAACTGTAGAAAAATCTGACTGGACTGAGGGACTCTTGCTCGCCCGTAGCCAAATAGCATGAGACACTTCCCAAAATATCTATTCCGAGAATTTGGCGCGAAAACCTACAATGGACTGATTGGCAGCTGTAACAGGAGTGAATCTCGTGTGCTAAAGTAATAGGATGAGCCAGAAGACGGTACTGTGAGCTTAGCTAGCTAGTAATTAGCCTACAACAAACTAAGTGAGATGAGTAGTAGTGGCATCTATGTTATATTGCCTTATATCGTCTAATACTGTCAAAGGCCGATATCTGCCATGACTCAGTGGCAAAACAGTTTTTATTTATTTTACAATTTTAGAAAATAGATTCTATCCATTTATTAACCATTTCCAACTAAAATGTGTATCAATTTAACCACTTCCATTCCATATTGGTTTTTTTCCGTCCATTCCCGATCCGAATATATGATTTTACTAGAAAAGCCATCCATTCCCACGGTTTTCAATGGTTACCGCGGTAAATGGAAATTTACCATTTCCTTGCAGCCTTCTATTTTCTTGGGTTGAAATGTTTTCCAGGTTTAAAAATACAGCCATATATAATCGTGAGTAGGAGTGTTTGTCAAACCGTACTTGGTTTAGTGGCTTTGGTTGAGAAGTAGGGATGCAACGATGCATCGGCCAAAAATCGGCTTCGGCCAGAATCGGGCACTTGGCCGAATAATCGAATCGGCCGATTTTTCAAAGGTAATCGGCCGATTTTTTTCGGCCGTCTCTTTTTGGTTAGATCTAATCTTTTGAGCTAGTATAAAGGAACTAACAAGTTTGCCATTTAACAAATAACGTAATTTAACCAAATTCTCCGTCAGCCCCCCTTTCAAAAACATTACCAGTACCAGTTGCTCTCTAAGAGCGTGGCGCACATGCGCAATCGGCGCAACCGAGAGAAAAAAATTAGAGAAGTTTGTTTACGTTTTATCAAAGCTCTGGTAACAACGCTGAATGATGATCTCTCTAGTCTAGTGTGAGCCTCTAACCGTATTTTCGGGTTTACCCTTTTTGAATTTCCTTCTCAGCGGATCACGTGACGTCTTACTCCTCGGCTGTGCGCCGAGGTAGGTGCGCGGGAGAGCCATGGTGGCCGGTCGTTATGGTTTGCCTTCCCCCTTCTATCTTTGACTCTCCTTTCGATTTGTGCGCACTGCTACTTCCTACCAAAGAGAATATACCAAGAGGAGTGGTAACTTTGTAAATAGGGACCGGGACTGATTTTGAGAAACAAGTTCCGGTTGTTCACGTGACCGTGTCGTCTACTTAAAAATTACCTTTTGTACGTCAACGGTCAAACCAGAGATAACAACCCTTTGCCACCACCAAAAATAAGCAGCTCACATAATTTAACCAATAAAAGGCGTCGCGGCTTAGCCACTAAACAAAAACTGGATCTAGTTACTCCAAAACCGTGGCCGGGCTTTTCAAAAGCCCTGTGGAAGGCTAGACTTTTTGCTCCTCTTGGTATATTCTCTTTGTTCCCACCCGTTCCACAAACAATGTCGCTCTATCACAGTGTGGATTTTATTATTGTCAGCTATCCCTCTAATGTGTTTGGTGTCATTGTCTCTAACGTGTATTCCTGCAGTCCCTTGTTTACTTAAAGTAATAATACTTGAAGTCTTGAATGCTACTTCTTGTTTTTAAAGGATGAGAAAGGAAAGGGGTTTTTTTAGGAAATGAAACTTAAATCTCACGCTTAAAATTATTTTTTCCTATCCGGAATGCAAAGAAAGAACTAATCAAAAACAAGTTGTAGCAGAAAGAATATACAAAATGTGTGTTGAACTAAATGAACTAGTATCTCGGAAACCAAACCAGATAGATTATTGTCCTTAGACATTTTTGACAAGTAGCACTCCTATACTAATACCTAAAACGTATAACCTTGAGGCTTCGGCCGATTAATCGGCCGAAGCCGATTTTTTAGAGACCGATGCATCGAATCGGCCGATTCCGAAAAATTACGAATCGTTGCATCCCTATTGAGAAGTGTTTCATGTTTATCAGAATACAGTCAGATACAAATGTAATCCGTTTGGTGTAGCGCTCGGAGCCTTTCCGCACTTTAAATTCGTTAAGTTTACAGTTCCCAAGAACTTGAAGTAGTGACGCCTAATGTGACTATTTTGAAATGAAAATGGAAAAGCATCAAACTTGAAAGACCTTAAGTTTCGCGTTCATTCACGTTGTCAGTCAATACTTAGTTCTGTACCGGAAAATAAATACCTCGTTAATGAAATTGCGGTTGGTTCTTCATGTATTGTAACAGATGTACATAATACTTCTCTTCGAGAGAAGTGTACCACAAAGCGGGGTAATTGTAACATGATTGTTCTCAACATCAGAATATTTGGAGCAAGGTTTCCAAACCTAATCACATACGCGATATGGAGTTCACTCGTCATTACTCTATTAGGGCTTTACTATTTGAAAAGCCGCGCTTGTGGATTTTTGTCCCGCGTCAAGACGAGGTTTCTGAGGTGATTGCTGAGGACTTAGTATACGCTTATGGAATGCACTAGAACCATTATTATTAAGTCAAACGTCATTTAAAACATTTAAAATTATTTAAAAACATATTTACAAAAAGGTGCATAAATTTTAGTAACATAACTCAGCTGACTTGTACATCGCGTACTGCATGAAGCTATTTAACTTTAACCAAATTGACCTGGGAATTACTTAACACTAGTGAATTTAACTAAAAGGACTCTTATGTAAACCAGATCCATAGCTGATAAGAATATCCACGTAACTAAAGCTCTATTATTATTGTTGTGGCACCGATATTTACAAGTAAACCTAAGTGTGTTCAAATACTTGTCAGTTTCTGAAAGAAGAGTTTACCCACCGCGTTTGTAACGTTCGTCCTACGCATAGATATCCGTTGACACTATTTGGATCTCTTGTGCTGATCAAGTTCTAAGACTGAAGGTTTAAAATGTTATTGAGAGGCTATCTCGTTCAAATCATTTTTGATACCAAACACACACGTTATTTCATTAACGTCTTGGTTTAATTTAACATTAAAACACCAGGAAAACAAGCTAAGAGTAATTAAAGTCGTAAAATGACAACTCTTTCTTAGTGAAACACGAGTTTCGTCGCTAATAGCTGTAACGACTGATGTCATCTTGAAGCATATTTTTAAATATTAAACAAAGCCATATCCTATATAGGCACGGAATTAAATTTAAACCTCTCATAGATATACGTTAGTAACGGCAACGTTGCTATGCATTGTCTGTGAGAGACTACTTTCAGAAATAAAGCTTGTATGAATGGTTATGGAAAGAGCCAATATGAACAAATATGTTATCTTTATAAGTTGCCAATATTATACGCGAATTGAAATATCTAGCGCTAATGTTGTATACTAACAATGTCAATTGAATATCCACTAATGTCTTCTATATACATATGTTATTGTTTATAAATAACGAATTCATTAGCATTATTCGTTCCGCTATATTTATAAATAATATATACATCTCCATATCTATAATTTCAGATAATGTATAACGGAGTCCGAGCCCTAAGCATAATGCCCTAAGAATCCGCACTTATAGCATTCTACGCGACTTTAATCGTTTTGCTCTGTCTGAGCCGATGTAGGTCTATTGGAAATTCTTGCGTTTGCTGTCGCAACCTTTGATGTCGCACCTCCCCCCGGCGGTTTTGTTAAAACCGCGGCGGTGGGAGAATTTCTTCTCCCACTGGATTTACGCGGGGTAGACTTTGCACTGTCTCTAGGATACAATGAGCTAGAGGGGGTCGCTCGTAAAATTTCTTCGGTTACGCGGTCCTTCTCTATGAAACTGCGCATTGTCCTTATGCTATCGTGAAAGACATGGATACGTAATTCGGGGAGGATATTTCGCTTGCAAATACCGACCAGTTCAGAGTCAGTATACGGAACGCGTAGGTTCTGATTCATCGCGGTAATACTCGCGATGTACGTGTCAAAAGACACACCGCGGGTTGTATAAACTGCGCTATTTCAAGACGGAGGGATTCCTCCGCTCTACCCGAAAAGAAATAGTCTCTAAACGCGCCTTTTACTGTACGCCACGTTAGTGTCTGATTTGGCCTATTCAAGTCTCTAAACCAGATTAATGCACGACCCCTTAATATTTGGGGTAGAAGCGCGATAATGTCATATCCCGTCATGCTGTGATAATCCGCGAATTCCGTCAAAAACCGAAGGAATTCCGGCGCGCTTTCACCTTCGACACCACTAAATATTAAGTGAGGGGGCGGTTTTGGCCTACTTTTGGCAGCTGGTCTAGTGCCTACATTTGCTAACGTAGTTGCTAGAGTTTGAATAGTTTGAAGCCAAATATTTGACGCTGCACCTTGCGGTGGCGGCGGCGGAGGTGGGATTCCTCCAGCCGCTTGTCCTTGCGAAGGACTAGTACCGAGGCTTGGAGGGGGAGTGATCCCCCTCGGGGGAGTATGGGATCCTGGTAACTGCGCGTTAATCGCGGCGATTAAAGCATGCGGATCGGCAGGATTCATGACGCGACAGTTAATGAGTTCAAGCAATGGCACAAGTAAAGTTCACAAGTACGCGTTAAGTATAAATGGTAATGGTAGTCTTAACGAGTCCTGGCAAGCTCGCCACTTTATGTAACCGTAAAATTTAAAACTAGGAAAGGGGCCTAATTTCACGGCGCATAAAGATAATTAATTAGAAACTAGCAATTAAGAAATTCCCAGGTCACCCATTTAAAGGTCTTATTGACCATGAATTTATATTTACCAAGTAGTCCATCGTTGCAGGAAGAATAACGCAGATGTATATCAAAAATTGCTTGAATTTATTTATAACAATAAACACGTCTGTGCTTGTCGCGTTACAAAAATTGACTGCCCTTTAGCAGGCGGCGGCGGGGTTTTTTATCCCCGCCAACATTTAGTTTTTTATCTTTTACTAAGAGCTAGTGGCGCACTTGTGAGAAAAATTGTAACTGAGAAAATAGAGGAAGCAGACGACTTCGGAGGAATGTGGAGGTCGTCGTTACATCCTCCCCCCGGAAAAAGTCGTCTGCTTTATGACGACTCGGATTCTGGCGCGTCTCGCTGCTCCGGCGATCTTCGGGCGGCTGAGGCCGCGCTTTCCATCTTGGTCCGCTGGTGGCGGCGGGCCTTATAGGCCTCGCTCCGCTTGGGCCGTGGCTTATAGCAGTTCTTTTCATGGTGTCGTCCCACCTGGCAACGGCGACACAGGGTGTATCGCTCGTCCGGGACCATATTTTGCGGCGCGGCGCTGATTTGGTGTTCCGTGGAAACCGCGGGTGGTGGCGGTGTCGCCGCGGAAGTTCCCTGGCCGCTATCCGGGGTGGTGGTCGCATGAACATCCGTGGCTATCACAGGGCGGGAAAAGAGGAAACCGAGCCCTCGACCACGGCCTCGTCCTAGTGGTGGCATCGCGTCGGGTCGCCTCCCTCGACCTCGTCCCTGACCAGGAGGAGAGGCGGACAAGATGTCTGCCACTGGCGACACCCGACCAAAATCGGATGGGCGGACCCGTAGTTCGGGAACGGCAGGAGCGGCAGCACCTGGTGGAGGTGCGGCGGTAGCCTGAGCTGGTGCGGCGCCTGCCATGAAGGCCGCCGCAAGATGTTCGGGAGGCAGCCAGTTCCGGGCCTCCTCGTACTATTCGATGACCTCCCTTGGATTGATCAGGTCGGCTTGGACCTCTTGGTGGTGAAGCGGAATGGGGTCGGTCTGGACCTCTGCGGCGGCAGTATCTGCCGCCGCGACGATAGAACCTCGAGGAGGGGCGTCCAGGGCACGGGCTACGCACGGCGCGAACAGTAGACCCTCGCAACGTAGTCAAGGGCAGATCATCGCTCTAAGCAGGCGTAGACCGGCGATATCCAAAATTAACAGAGGCCGCTCCTCCTCAAATACGATAGGTGACAGCGCAGCGGAGGTGTCCTCTTCCACGCGCGAAATCCTGAGTACCGGGGACTGGGCCACGAGGAGGTCAGCAGGGGCGCCTGGCCAACGTTGGTGGAAAGCTTGTTTCTGCCACCTCTGCAGGCGAGTCCCTTGGCGGCGCCTTAGCAGCCGCAGTGCCCCGTGAGAAACGAGGGAAAAAGGTGCCGACAACATTACGGTTGCCGGAACCTGGCTGGCATAATATGGGGCATCATTCGTCTCGATCTTGATTACGAAAGTTTCCATCGTTCCCTGGAAGGCGTCAAAAGTTATTAGTTCGCGGTTCGAACAGTTTCCCACGGCTCGCGCGATATCGCTTGCCGCGAAAAGTTAAAATCACGCAAAGTCACATCGGTGATACCATGCACGCGTAAATAGTTCGCAACGTCCGGGCGAGACCGGAGAGTCTTATGCGGATATTGTTCTGGAGGATGATAATAAATGTCCATTTCCGGACCTCCAGGCTTAGGATTCTTCCTCAGCACTATCTTACGTTTCCATCCTTTACAAAAAGGATTGACAAATCGCATAGGATTGATGGAAACAGGGTTGGACAATTCCGTATCGTCTTCCTCAGATTCGGAGGAAGAACTGGAATCGTCAGGGTGAGATAGAGGAGAGGGTGGAGGGAGAGACTTCTCCCTCGAGCTCCTATCAGGAGAGGAAGATGGGGAGGTCGGAGGGAGAGACTTCTCCCTCGAGCTCCTATCAGGAGAGGAAAGTGGAGAAAGTTCTGGCGGCATCCGATTCACTCGGAAGACCGCGGGAGGATCTGAGAATAAGGCGAATGCGTCTGGTTCCTCAGGTAGATCACAGACTTCTAAGAAGGGCTCTGGAACTTCTTCGAATGAAGAAGGAGAAGGATCCATTTGTGGATGAAGATGAGGTTTCTCCAGACGACTCAGTTTGTGCTTCTTGGTCTCTCAACAGTCGTTGTCTTCGTTCTCGTCGAGTGTCACGACGGTCGTCACCAGTACTGACTCCAGCGTCCTGAAGTATAGGTACGGACTGTGACGAGGCAGAACTTGAAGATGAGCTCCGTGACGTTGAGGATGACTGACGTCCGTCCGGTTGGCAGACATCTTTATTCGACCAATATAGCTTTAAATGAGCAATATTCTCGATTCCTTTATTTTCTGCGGTTTCTGGGTCTTCTAATTTATATCGCAAGCGGTCTAGCTTCTCCGCGATCTTGTAGGGACCATCCCACTTGGGACATAACTTAGCGGCGACATCACGTGCCGCTTGAAACAAGGGATGCGTCTCCTTCCAGACAAGGGCACCAACGGGAAATTCAATGCCTTCCCGCCTTTGGTCGTAGTAGCGCTTCTGGTGTGCTTGCGCTTTTTTGGCAAGCTCTTTAGACAAAGCAAGTTGCTTCGCTAAAGCTGAGAGCGAGGCGGACCTTTCAACAAAGTCCGCTACGGGCATACCCACGTCTAAGTCCCAGGGAAATCTCGGTTCCCTACCCATGTTTAGGTAGAAAGGAGTTCTTCCTGTTGTTGTATGTGTAGTCGAGTTGATGGCGAACTGAATAAATGGCAAGTTCTCATCCCATCTTCGGTGATCTCGACCAACGAACATTGAAATAAGTTCGCCCAGAACTCTGTTTGTGCGTTCCACGATGTTGCTCTGTGGATGATATGGAGTTATGTATCGTGGTTTGACTTTGAACATCTTGAGAATGTCCTTCCAAAGTTGTGAAACGAATTGAGTCCCATTGTCGCTTACGATGGCTTTCGGAGATCCGTAGCGAACTATCATGAAGACGAGTTTCTTCGCACACGTTCTGGCTGTGATGTTCTTCATCGGGTACAGTTCTACAAATTTGGTGGCATAGTCCGTAAATACCAGGAGGTATTTGTGATGGTGACAGCTTCTTGGTAGAGGTCCCATTATGTCCACTCCCAGCAAATCAAAAGGCTCAGTAATGGCCGTAGGTTGCATGAGACCTGGACGTTTTCTATTGCGGGCCTTGTGCGTCTGACACAAAGGACATCCGCGGACGTATTGGGTAACGTCCTGCCGTACCGATGGCCACCAGTATCTGGCTCGTACTTTATCGAAGGTACGATCTCGACCTCGATGTCCAGATAGAGGGTGGTCATGAAATAAGCGGATGGCGTCCCGCCGGAACCGCTGTGGCAAATAGACTTTTGCGGGATGTCTACCATAGGCCTTTCGATACAAGACATCGTTCTTTAGTTCGTAGTACCGATGTATTTGTGGATTATCTCCTGATAACTGGACTATGATGTCATTTGCGGCTTGTTCATCTTGTTGGGCTTTTCGCACTTCTTCCAGCGTGAAAGAGTGGTACAATGCGTGATTGGCGGGAGGAGCTAATCCGCTGCTGGTTGAGGGCGAAGTCGACGTCATTGACGAGGATTCCGCTGGACTGGAATCTTCTGATGAGGACGGTGAAGTCGTGTCTTCCAAAGACATGGCTAATAGAGAGACAGGCGCTCTTGATAATGCGTCCGCAACCTTGTTCTCAACTCCCTTCTTGTGTATGATCTTGAAGTCATACGTCTGCAGGTACATTGCCCAACGAACAAGTCGAGAATTTGGTTCTTTTAGAGTGAACAACCACTGCAGTGCCTTGTGATCGGTGATCACAGTGAACGGTATGTTCTCCAAGTAAGGCCGGAACTTTCCAACTCCCCAATAGATGGCAAGACATTCCTTTTCCGTCGTGGTATATCTTCTCTGGACGTCGGTCAGTTGTTTACTGGCATAGGCAATAGGTACCTCGACGTCATCCTGGATTTGTGACAGGAAAGCCCCAAGTCCGGCGTCGCTAGCATCCGTTGTCAGGATACACGGCAACTTAGGGTTGTAAGCCGCTAAAGGAGGCGCCATGCAGATCGCATCCTTGATGGCCTGGAACGCTTCCTGCTGTTCTTTCTTCCACTGGAACGGAACGTCCTTTTTCTTGAGATGATTTAACGGGGCAACGATCTTGGAGTACTTCGGGATGAATCGTGAGTGCCATTCCGCCATGCCCAGAAATCTTTGGATTGCTTTCACGTTTTTCGGGATTGGAAAGTCTACTATAGCCCTAGTCTTGGAGGGATCAATGTGAATCCCTCGTTCATTGACAATATGCCCTAACACGGTCGCTTCGCTTTGCGCAAAGCGACATTTCTTAGTCTGAAGCGTAAGTCCCGCTTCAGACAGTCGGTGAAAGACATATTCCAAGGCGTGTAAATAGACAGCCCAAGTACTGGATGGAATGACGATGTCATCCAGATAGACACAGATGGAAAAGTGGTGTCCATCCCTGAATACTTCGTCGATGAGTCGTTGAAACGGCGACGGCGCATTGCATAGACCGAACGGAAGTACTTCGTCCCAGGGAAATCTCGGCTCCCTACCCATGTTCAGGTAGAAAGGAGTTCTTCCTGTTGTGGTGTGTGTAGTCGAGTTGATGGCGAACTGAATGAACGGTAAGTTCTCGTCCCATCTTCGGTGATCTCGACCAACGAACATCGAAATGATTTCGCCCAGAACGCGGTTTGTGCGCTCCACGATGTTACTCTGAGGATGATACGGAGTGATGTATCGTGGCTTTACTTTGAACACCTTAAGAATGTCCTTCCAAAGCTGAGAAACGAATTGAGTTCCATTGTCGCTTACGATGGCTTTCGGACATCCGTAGCGAACTATCATGGAGACGAGTTTCTTCGCACACGTTCTGGCGGTGATGTTCTTCATCGGGTACAGTTCGACAAATTTGGTAGCATAGTCCGTGAATACCAGGAGGTATTTATGATGGTGACGGCTTCTTGGTAGAGGTCCCATTATGTCCACTCCCAGCAAATCAAATGGCTCAGAAATGGCCGTAGGCTGCATGAGACCTGGACGTTTTCTATTGCGGGCCTTGTGCATTTGACACAAAGGACATCCGCGGACGTACTCGGTAACGTCCTGCCGGAACGATGGCCACCAGTATCTGGCCCGAACCTTATCGAAGGTACGATCTCGACCTCGATGTCCAGATAGAGGGTGGTCATGAAATAAGCGGATGGCGTCCCGCCGGAACCGCTGTGGCAAATAGACTTTTGCGGGTTGTCTACCATAGGCCTTTCGATACAAGACATCGTTCTTTAGTTCGTAGTACCGATGTCTTTGAGGATTATCTCCTGATAACTGGACTATGATGTCATTAGTGGCTTGTTCATCTTGTTGGGCTCTTCGCACTTCTTCCAGCGTGAAAGAGTGATATAATGCATGATTGGCGGGAGGAGCTAATCCGATACTGGTTGAGGACGAGGTCGACGTCATTGAAGAGGACTCCGCTGGACTGGAATCTTCTGACGAGGACGGTGAAGTCATGTCTTCCAATGACATGGCTAATAGCGAGACAGGTGCACTTGATAATGCGTCCGCAACCCTATTCTCAACTCCCTTCTTTTGTATGATCTTGAAGTCATACGTCTGCAAGTACATTGCCCAAGGAACAAGTCGAGAATTTGGTTCTTTTAGAGTGAACAACCACTGCAGTGCCTTGTGATCGGTGATCACAGTGAACGGAATGTTCTCCAAGTAAGGCCGGAACTTTCCAACTCCCCAATAGATTGCAAGACATTCCTTTTCCGTCGTGGTATATCTTCTCTGGACGTCGGTCAGCTGTTTACTGGCATAGGCAATAGGTACCTCGACGTCATCTTGGAATTGCGACAGGAAAGCTCCAAGTCCGGCATCGCTAGCATCCGTTGTCAGGATACACGGCAACTTAGGGTTGTAAGCCGCTAAAGGAGGCGCCATACAGATCGCATCCTTGATGGCCTGGAACGCTTTCTGCTGTTCTTCTTTCCACTGGAACGGAACGTCTTTCTTCTTGAGATGGTTTAATGGGGCAACGATCTTTGAATACTGCGGGATGAATCGTGAGTGCCATCCCGCCATGCTCAGAAATATTTGGATTTGTTTAACGTTTTTCGGGATTGGAAAGTGTACTATAGCCCTAGTCTTGGAGGGATCAATGTGGATCCCTCGTTCATTTACTATATGCCCTAACACGGTCGCTTCGCTTTGCGCAAAGCGACATTTCTTCGTCTGAAGCGTAAGTCCAGCTTCAGACAATCGGTGAAAGACATATTCCAAGGCTTGTAAATGGTCTGCCCAAGTACTGGAAGGAATGACGATGTCATCCAGATAGACACAGATGGAAAAGTGATGTCCATCTCTGAAGACTTCGTCGATGAGTCGTTGAAACGACGACGGCGCATTGCATAGACCGAACGGAAGTACTTCAAACTCGTACTTTCCCGCATGCGTGATAAATGCAGTCTTTGCTTTCGCTTGCGGATGGAGATCTATCTGCCAATAGCCGCTCTTCAAGTCCAGTGCTGTTATAAACTTCGGGGCACCCATTTTTCCTAATAGTTCTTCTATTCGCGGAAGCGGATACGGATATTTCACGGTAACGTTATTAAAAGCGCGATCTTTCCGCACTTCTGGTGGACAAGTACCACCGACGACGCGTAAAGACTAACGGATGGTTTCACGATTCCGTCGCGGATCATTTCGTGAAGATGGTCCACAATTATCCGTTTTTTCTCGTCGCTAACACGATACGCGCGTTGACTAACGGGAACATCGGTGGTAGTATGTATCTCGTGATAAACTAAGTTCGTACGTCCCGCTTTTTCCGAAAATAGTTTTGGAAATCGCAACAGTAAAGTTTTTAAGTCTTCCTTCTGTTTATGACTCATAGTTGGCGACGCGACAGCTTGTTCAATATCCTCTATAATCTGAGGGGTTGGAGTCTTTAACCCAGGGAGATTTAACACGAATGGAAATGTTGTTCCGTCAATCTGACAGGTTTTTGTACCGAAGTCCAAAATGGCACGATGTTTATACAGGAAATTTTTCCCCACAATAAAATCGTTCGGTAGTGAGGGAACTACGTGAAATTCCTGCTTTAGTTTCAACTGTCCTAAGCGGAAGTCTATTCGCGCGCGTCCCTTTGAAAAGGTATAACGTCCATCGCCTAGTACTATACATTGAGTCTCCTCTTCTTCCGGAAATACTAAGTCTGGTTTCAAGGTTCTGACTAAATTACGCCACTGATATAAGCTGATAAAACAAGCATCAGCGCCTGAATCTAGTCTGGTCGCGAAAGTCCCATGCGAATACACGGCATCTATGGCCACGGGAGGATCAACCTCACAGCGACGCACATCCATAGAGCCAATTTCCACAGGGGGCTTTACTTTCGTCGCGCGGCGGGAAGACGATCCCCTTTTGGTCTTCCCGCTTTCGCGTTTCCCGAAGCGTGCTGCGGCGCAACTTCTTGTTTACTCGGACTGGCGGTAGCATAATGCCCTAAGCATCCGCACTTATAGCATTCTATGTGACTTAATTCGTTTTGCTCTGTCTGAGCCAGTGTGGGTCTATTGGTATTTCTTGCGGTTGGTGTCGCAACCTTTGATGTCGCACCTCCCCCCGGCGGTTTTGTTAAAACCGCGGCGGTGGGAGAATTTCTTCTCCCACTGGATTTACGCGGGGTAGACTTTGCACTGTCTCTAGGATACAATGTGCTAGAAGGGGTCGCCCGTAAAATTTCTTCTGTTACGCGGCCCTTTTCTATGAAGCTACGCATTGTCCTTATGCTGTCGTGAAAGACATGGATGCGTATTTCGGGGAGGATATTTCGCTTGCAAATACCGACCAGTTCAGAGTCAGTATACGGAACGCGTAGGTTCTGATTCATCGCGGTGATACTCGCGATGTACGCGTCAAAAGACACACTGCCAGATTGTTTAAATTGCGCTATTTCTAGGCGGAGGGATTCCTCCGCTCGTACCGAAAAGAAATAGTCTCTAAACGCGCCTTTCACGGTACGCCACGTTAGCTTCTGATTAGGCCTATTCAAGTCTCTAAACCAGATTAATGCACGACCCCTTCGTCAATGAAATGAATTACAAAGCTTAAATACGAATCTTGGGTGGGTGAGGTCCACAAATCTGTATCAAAGCAATACCACTGTATATCTTTAAGCATCTCCTTTAGCTTCCATGCTAAAGCGTCAAATATCAATGGCCCCACAGAAAGCCTCAACCTTCCCTCGTGTGGCAATGCATAGCGCTGAGGTAACTTATTCACTGCTTCTATAAAAGCTCGAAACCTTTCATTTTCCACTAAGTAAAACGGCAGGGAAGCATCGGCTAACCAAACCATTAGTAACCTATCAACTGTTGGCATCTGCCTTGGATTTCCATATTACATGTCAAGCGGACCAGGTCCCGACTTACAACTTCTTGACCTTGAGTTTCTTGACCCACTGTCAGAAACCGCTGATGACGTGGGTGAAAGGTACATTAATGTGTCATCCTCGCCAGTTTCTGCAACTTCCAAACTTCCACCCTTTTCATGGTCGGGAATAGAAACCCCTAATTGATTTAATTGTTTAGCGGCGGTTCCGGCGTGGCATTCGTCCAATGTCCCACTCGGGCCTCTTCTGGAGTTCGAAGAAGATTCGCCACTTGATAGAATTCCCATTAAATCATAAACTGATCTTTTCTGTCTGTTGGTTTCTTCTTTGTCTCTTTGTACTATATAACTTGCCGTTTTCGCTTTAACATGTTTGGGTGGATGAATATTTTTCAAATGATCCCAAAGGTTTTTTGTTGATCCATGCTTTACTGATAAGCCTTTCTTACAGTAAAGGCACACCGCTTTGGGGTCCGCTTTCCCTTCTAAAGGCTTATCAAAATGCTCCCAAATCAGTGACACTTTAGGCATTTTGTATTTTCGACTTTTAATTCGGTAAATTCTAAAAAAGGTCGCTTATTTGACCCAAAATTTTCGTATCTCACTTAGCTAGTGACTCTTAGCTAGTAGGCAAGAAACTGTAAAAAAGCCCAATAAATTCCGACTTTCCGAGCTACGCAGTTACGATTCCCACGAAAGACCACTGTCATTACAAAAGACGGGGGAGGGCCGCCGATCCACGAGAGGGAGGATGGTGAACTTTGGAATTTTGGTGACTGTTTTTACTGTATTTTGTTTGTTGTTAGTTACCCCCTTGCCCTTTTTTCATAAAGGAGAAGCGGAGCACTTATTTGAGACGAATGAGATGATTGTTTTTGGCGCAGGACAAAAAATAATTTGCTAAAAATAACCTAACCAAAATCTAACCCCGAATAAAACCCCGACTATATTTTACATGTTAGGTACCGGGGTCGGGGTCGGGGGAAAAAGTCGGATATCCCCGGTTTTTGGGGTCAGGGTCGGGGTCCCCGTACGAACACTACTTGTGATACATCAGTATTGAGGAGAGTCAAAATATTTGTGATATTAATAACGATGTTAGTGAGAGCCAAGCTTTCTTTGGTATTAGCGACAGCCAGATTAGCTGCAGTATTTTAAGCAGTGAAAAGGGTGTTGTTAACAATTTCATAGATTTTTTAACTCCCTTATAGCTAGAATATCCACGAGAGATCATTTTCTCATATATTAAAACGCGAACCCTTATTAGAATGAATTATCTCAATAATAAAACTAATCAAGATGCCCAAGAGAGAAAAAAAAAGAAAATTAAAGCGGTTGATATGATACGATATTTACTTGTAAAAACAGAATTTTTTCAAAACCCAGTTGCTACACTCTAAGAAATATTTGTTCCAATCTGAAACAATAATTGTGCAAAGCCTCAACACACTGGAAGCACACTTTTGCGTTCAGTTTTGAACAATAAATACAGGTACCAAAACTGAACACCAAAAAGGTGTGCTAGGTTGAGCACTTTCATGCTCATTGTTGAACACTGTGTGGTAAGATTTCTGCTTAGGGATGCAAAATTAAACAGTATAGTTAACAATTTGGCACAGATAATTTGTCAAATTTTAATGGTGTAACTGTAAATTTGAAGTTTATAGTGGTAGTTTTGAATGGATTTAGTGACAAATTCTCATTTTTAATATGGCATAATTCCAATGTTGATTTCTTTCCAATGGACTGAATTCCTATTCGACCGTAACCTTATTGGAGAGATTCCATTAGATCGAACTCCCGCACCTTGGGCGGTTTACTAAGAGTTGTAAATAGCCACCAGGGACTGCACTTGACGAATGTGACCATATTCATATTTCTTCGATAATATGTGGGTAGCAACGATTTGGAGTGTTATGTAAATATAAGGGAAATGTGAAACACGCAATAATCTGTGACATTTCATTTGATATTATTGTAAAGTGATGTTTGTAAGTATCAATTTATATTTACTTTGGGGTAAATAAGCATGATACAGTAAATTATTGAGATATTACCGGATATTATTGGATTTTAAATGAATTTTTTTTTAATAAACCTCATAGCGTATTAGGCAAACAGTCAGGATTGAACACCTTCAATCTCATCTTGTGTAATCAAGCACACCTTTCACCATTGAACGTCTAATATTTCCAAACTGTTCAAGAATGAAAAATTGCGTTCAAGTTTCAATACCCATTGAACGCTTTTTTCTTAGAGTGTACCATCTTTCTGGTATTGTGACGAAGAGTTCAAAATTTTTTGAACTCTTCTCTCTATTTGTTCGTAAATCTCGTCCTCGCTTAAAGTTGTATTTGTATAACCACGAAAGAATGGCAACTCGAAGACTTCCTGCGTTAAATTAACTAGTTGTCGACTAAATTGGACATTAACCACAAGGTACCATTTAATGCCTCGTCTTTCGGTCAGATGTTTCTTCAAATATGCATATATTGCTTTTCCATGTCTACTAGTAAACGTTAATATATCAACTTCATTTTCATTCGCCTCTATCCGTGTCGTTGCTAAAGCGTTACGTAAAATCGGAACTTCATTCGACTCTAAGTCATATACTCCTGATTGATTTAAATTCCTTTCACTCGATGTGTTAGTACGTGAAGTACTAGGTTGATTCAAATTATCACGTGAAGTACTTGGGTGATTAGTTTTGTTAGATGAGTCCGCATCATCCTTTCCCCGATCGCGGTAATTCTTTCTTGGTGTGCTTAATCGTTTATGAATGGTTAAATGTTTTTCTAATCTGTAACTGCGTGAAAATGTCGCGCCACAAACTTTACAAGTTAATTTGTTTCTTTTATGAGCTTCGCGTACATGTCTATATAACGTTTTCTTATAACTAATCTTCAGATTACAATCCGGACAGATGAAATTCATTATGATGACTGAAACTTAAATCGCGAGTCTTTTCTCGGGTAGGATGGTATTTATACATAATCGTGGAATAAATTTTCCCCTGGTCTATATTCCCCAGAGGGGTTATTTCTTTTTAAATCTCATCCCCTGCTCACCGCGGATTACTTTAAAAAATAATCAACATTTTAGTTTTTATAGATCAGGAAATCGAACGTGTCCAGACATGGCATATCCGGCTAATTTTTTTTACCACTAACACCACCCCGATCTTTACGTCATAATAAAACTCTAAGCGCCATAGAAAATACATAGTACGGGTTCTCTCGGGTTCGATATGGGAAATAACATGGGGTACCGCGGAAACACTCCATAGGTTTAACATGGCATTTTGATGAGCTAGAACCCCTCTATTCTCCCTACTCTCAGTGGTATATTAGGGTTAGCATTAAAATGTTCTAGCATGATCAAGGTTATTTTCATCATTTGAATTCATATTGATTTCCTTTCCAACAGAAGCGTTTAAAAATTGCGCGAAATACCTATAGACCGCAAATTAATGAAACTCTTGAAAATCTTAAATTAACACTGGACGTATTGGAGTAAAACCTAAATCTGCTTCAAACACAAAAGTAGCCAAATGTCCTCAAAAACGAAATTTAAAAAAGGACGATTAATGGTATTTTCTATCACTTTTTCACAAAATTATCATAAAATTATTCCTGAAAAGTTATCATTAATCTTGTACTTAATATTTTATGGATAAAATATGATATGGAAGATGATATTAGCATAAAATGCATAAGAAATTCAGGGTCGCGTATATGAAGAAGAAATATATAGACTTTGAAGCCACTGATTCAAGGATGGAACGAACTTTCACCATAAAAGCCACTGAAATTCGAAATATGACACAAACCAAAGATATACTTGAAGAGTAGCCACCTCTCAAAGACTATAGACAAGTAATAGTAATTTTCTAAAGACAAATGTAGCTGGACAATGTCCATGTACTTTTCAAAAATCATATTTAGTTGAATCTCTGATTTCAAAGAATAGCTGGCGTTAATCCGAACGAAATGTGTCATAAAGCGTAAATAAAATATGGGAATAAAATTTGGACTGAAGTTCCATCAAAGGAGACAAAACACTTGATGTTGGAAACAACATCAAAGATGGAAATTAGCTATATAATGAAGTCAAGTATTTCAAACAGAAACCTGGGACCCTATTCTCTAAAAATCTAAATCATTTGGACGGTGATCCAAATCTAAACGTTTGGATCGGCTCCATTTGGATAGGGCGCTTAAAACCGTATTCTCTAACCCAAATCCAAATCGACATTCGGATCTCCCGCCAAACCTTTATCCAAATTATCAATTCTTTTGCGGCGTTTAATATAAAAGTAAAATGTTTTTAAGCCTTGGATTTTTGCATGTTAGATTGTAATAATTTTCTACAATTAAGAAACCTCTTAATTTGATAGTTTAAGCTTATTAGGCCTAATTAATATTAAGTGGGAAATTAATTTGAATGAAAAATAGGTGGATATCTTTTATTAATTGGGAAATAATGCACACATTTTTATATTTGAATTTTAGAAGTTAATTTATTATTTATTTTGTGTATATAAAATTCATAATTAATTTCACTAAGGCAATAAATTAATTACCTACAAGGAATTAACTAGTACATATGTTTAATATTAGAATTTAACTCGTTTGAAAACTAATAAAGTTTTGAACCGGTTTTTTTTTAACTTAGTAAAATTTGTGATTGTCGATTGGTCAATATTGTATATTAACCAATGGTGGAACCAATTTTTTTTTAAACTTAATGAAACTGAAATATCAATGAATCGTCTACTGAAAGAGGTATCAACCTATTTTTCTCAAAAGAAGGTAAATAAGGATCAGATGGATTGCTGCTTCAAACAAGATTTTTAATCATGAAGAGAATATTTTGTTAATTTTGGTCTAATTTAGATATTCGGTAATCGAGTTGATATGAATAAAGCACTTTTTGCCCATGTCTATTTTAAACTTTAATCACAGATTTCGTATAATAAACACTACTGAAGGACGCAAATCTATCTGTGATCGATAACAGTGACCAATATAGCAATTAGCCCAATTAATCGGTTTGAACTTCATTTGCACATTTCTATTCGTTAATTTGAAATGTTGCGAGAAATTTGAATGGAATATAAGTAGATATCTCTTTCAGTAGATAATTTTTGATGTTGATATTTAAGATTCATGGAGTTAAAAAAAATATTAAGCTTTTATATCAACATCCGGTAATTTACGATATGTGCTTATCATGGTAGTCTTTTCATATGATTAAATCGTTACTAGACAGTATCTTCCTCCAAAATCGAGAGTTAGTAACTTTAAAACCCTCTCCTAGTCACAGGATATCCGAGGGTCAATTTCTTATATCATATGACATGTGATAATCTGACGAAGGCTTACTATAGCTCAGTCAACTTTTGGCAGGGCCTAATACCGTTTTGCTTGACTTTCGCGGTCAAATTCCTTTTAAAGCATAGATCATATAGTATCCACCCTTGATTTTCATTTCGCAACACACGTTGGATTCGTAAACCTCGACGCGCACCACGATTAGAAGCATTAAAATGCAAAAACAACACACTGACCGCATACATTTTTAGTAAATAACATTTCTCACTACAGCTGTGTTTTCGGGGCTGAAGCGAGACGGCGATAAAGAAAAAGAAAGGGGGTAGTTTCGAGGGAACGAAATTCAAATGCAAGGCGCGTCCCTTGAATTTGTAAATACCGACGTTTAATGCAATTATAATATTGAAATCTTATACAATTGAGTTAAATTTATGAAAACAAAGCACTACTTTCAAAGTCTAAACTTTAAAAATACGACGATTCGAGAAGGCGAAGTAACGGGCAACGAGAGGCAAACATTTAAATGGCAAAAATTAACGGTAAGCCAAGGCTTAGCGCAATTTCACCGCCTTAAAAAAGGGCCAAGTTTAGAAATAGATTGTGGGACAATAAAAAGGTGAAAAATTATGATATTAGGCTTATATTAAAGCTTGAAACCTACTTTATAATATTATATTTAAAATCCATCCATAAGCAAATCCTCAAAAAATATGAAAATGACCACGAAAAAGAACACACTCTCAAATTTTTTCCGCTTAAAAAAAATGGCGGCCACAAACGGGGTGAAAATGTGGAAAAGAGCTATCCAAATGACGATTTGGCCGGCCATTTGGCTTGCCAAATGTTTGGATAGGGTTTGAACCAAATGAAAAGGGATTTGGAGTTACAGAATACGGATTAGTGTCATTTGGGGATGAGCCGACCCCAAATCCAAATCATTTGGATTAGGAACGATCCAAATGTAGTTAGAGAATAGGGTCCCAGGTGTCTATTCAGCCGGCAGTGTCCAGTAAGGAGACTGGTAACCAGCCTAATTTTACTTTTGGTAAGGGCAAGCAGTTCCTTTGCCCTAGTAATGGAGGGACCCAGGATAAATTCCTTGGCTTGTCTCTGTCCATCCATGTCAAGCCAGAGCTGAAGTTGAAGTGCAGACATCCGGTAGTGAATCTTCTGGCGAATTATGCCATGGGGGATGGGAACCGCAGGCTCAGGTCCGAAGAACTTCACCTGAGCCCCCCTTTTGGCATACATATCAGCCCTCTCATTGCCCAGGTACCCGCAGTGTCCTGGCACCCACAGCAATTGAACCTTGTTGCGGGCAGCCAGAGAACCCAGCAAATCCAGACAACTGAGGACTAGTCTTGAGTCAACAAGGCACTGATCCAGTGCCATGAGGGCGGCCTGACTATCCGAATAAATCTGAATCGTCCGTCCGCGGTAGTTTTTCTTGATGCAGAAATCCGCGCATAAACAAATGGCCATGATTTCCGCTTGGAAAACACTGACAAAGTTGCCGAGGCTCTCGTGAAAACCAAACTTCTTGGTCAAGCAGTAGACCCCGGCACCAGCTCCAGAGTCCGTCTTTGAGCCGTCATTGAACCAGACGGACTCCCCCCAGTTCCAAGGACTGGGGTGGTCTCCCAATCAGTGCGACTCGGAAAGTGCACGCTGAAGGGCTTGTCAAAATGATATGATACAACAGTCTTATCTGAGACCATCGCAAGTGATGGCTCGAGTCTGCTGTAATCACTGAAGAGCTTAGTGTGACTGAAGTCCCAGTGCTTGGGCTTCCACCAGCCGTGGTTGTTGAGCCTACAGGCTCCCATAATAGCTTCCTGCTCAATAAAGAGGTGGAGAGGAAGCATATTCAGAAGGATCTCCAGAGAGGCTGTGGGGGTAGTCCTCATGGACCCCGTGATGCCGATGCACGCCAGCCTTTGAAGCTTGCGTAGTTCATCTTGGGCTGTTTTAAGGCGAACCCTGGATCACCAGACAAGAGCTCCATAGGAGACTACCTGCCTGATGATCCTAGTATAAATCCAGTTCACGACACTAGGGCTTAAGCCCCAGGATTTGCTGACTGAACTTCTTAAACGCCAGAATAAAATTTTGGCCTTCTTGATGCTAAGATCAAGATGGGATTTCCAAGTAAGCTTGGCATCAAAGGTCACGCCAATGTATTTGACCTCGGTGGACTTCGTCAGAACCTGTCCAAAGAAGGAAATATCATTGAAGAGTTCATTGGTCCTCTTCCGGGTAAACGGTATAAGGACCGTCTTGTTGGGATTGACGGTGAGGTTAACTTCCCTACACCATTCCTCAACAACATGCAAGGCAGTTTTCATCAGTGCAGCGATAGTTGCAGGGAACCTCCCTGTAACAATTACAGCGATGTCATCCGCATAGCCAAAGCAGTGACACCCCCCTCCCCGAGTCGACCCAGCAGCTCATCCACCACCAGGCACCAAAGAAGAGGGGAAAGAACCCCTCCCTGTGGACAGCCACGGTCGGTGGAGATCTCCAGGGATTCCCCGAGAAGAGACGCCGTCACCCTGCGATTCGTGAGCATGGAGTGTATCCAACGACACAGAGTGTCGTCAATACCAAACCGCTCCGCAGCGCGAAGAATAACTTCACTAGAGACCCTATCAAAGGCCCCCTCGATGTCGAGGAAGATGGCTAAAGACATCTCCTTGAACTCGATGGCCCTGTCAAGGCAGTTCATAATGCCATGGAGCGCCGTCTCCGTGGATTTGCCTTTCTGATAGGCAAACTGAGCAGTGGACAGGGGAGTATGGGAGAGAACTCCATCTCGCAAATACCTGTCCACCAGTTTCTCTAAAATCTTTAGGAAGAAAGAGGTAAGGCAGATGGGCCTAAATGCCTTGGCCTCAAGATAGCTCGTCTTCCCAGGTTTGGGAATAAAGATAACCTTCGAGCGCTTCCAGATATCCGGAATATGCGCCAGAGCAATGCAGGCCCTAAATATCCTGCACAAATAGGGGCCAGTGGCGTCTATACCTTCCTGATGGAGGGCAGGAAAGACGCCATCTGGGCCAGGGGACTTATAGGGCTGAAACGAATTAACAGCCCATTTAAGTCTGGGGTAAGTAACTATCTTATTGGCAATGCCCCAGTCCGCCCTGTGTGCTCTCCGAAAGTGCACGGGGAGAGCTTCGGTGCATGTGGGGAAAAAACCTTGGAGTCCGGAAAGTGTACCTTAAGCATATGCTTTAGGGTATCAGTCCCTGATTTGGTAAACTCACTTTCAGCCACTTTAATGGTGCTGAGCTGGTGAGTGTTGTCATGAGCCAGGATCCTCATGATCTTGGCAGAAGCGGGGGCATCGGAGATACTACCGCAGAAGTCCCTCCGGGAGTTCCTCTTAGCCTCCCGGATGGCTTTATTATACTTGTTGAGGGTCTGTCTATAAATAGTCCAGTCCTCAGTCCTCTTGGCTCTGTTAAAGAGCTTACGAGTGAGCTTGCGAAGCTTGCCAAGTTCCGTATTCCACCAAGGAACGAGCCTTGGCCGGCTGGCAGGCTTCGCTGGACAGTTATGGTGGTAGGAATTGATAATGGCTTGTTGCATGAGATCAACAGCAAAATCAAATTCCAGCACCAAGGTAAGCTTAGGAGCATTACCTCTGAGTAGGAGGCAGAGTTCCTCCCTGTAGCCAGACCAATCGGTCCGACGGGGGTTGCGCAGTTCCGACTTAACCGAGGTTGACTTGACCGCGACCGAGAAGCAGATGTGCCTATGGTCTGAGAGAGATGGTTCATCAGACACATGCCAGTTAGATACCGACAGACTGATATTGTCTGTGGCAAGGGTGACATCAATGACCTCCTTTCTGTTTGAGGTAACGAAGGTCGGTTCATTGTGCCTATTGAGAATATGCAGGTTCGTACCGACCAGATATTCAAGCAGGTCATCACCACGATTGTTGCAGTCGCTGCTGCCCCACGTGACATGATGAGCATTGGCATCACAGCCTAGAATGAGCCTGTCCCCCTGCCGCTCACAGTGGTCGACAAGAGCGGCAACCTCCTGTGGTGGGGGGGAGTCCGTGGCATCATGGGCAAAATAAGCAGACGCTATGATAAGGCCAGTTGCCTCTCCAAAAGAGGAGGGCAATACCCTAATCACAGCAGTATCCCTAGTGAGGTAGTTCGGAAGCGGAAGGGTGTCGAGACCCTTCCTTGTCAGAACACACGCCCTGGGGCTGGGTGAGGTAAAATCATAAGAAATGTTACCTGCATTCTTTAAACCAAGGATTTTACCATTATGGATCCAAGGTTCCTGAATGAGGGCCACGTCCAGGCCCTCTAAGGCAAACCTCCGGCAAAGAACTGCCGAGACTGCTTTGCAGTGATGCAGGTTGATCTGGATCACCTTAATGCTCATGCCACAGAAAGAGATACGGCCCTAGCTACTGCTTGGCAGCAGCTTGGAGTCCCGATCCAGGACCGGTATCTCCTTCGCCACCGCCAGCAGCAACCCCGGCCTCCATCCCCATCCCAGTGTCAGGAGCGGAAGACTTCTCGGTATCAGAGTCCTTCAAGAAGTCAGACTCTGTCCCGAGGGGTATGTCCGAGCCATCTGGAAAGGATGGCTCTAAGTTAATTTCAGCAATATTTGCTGCCAGCTCCCCACTCACGCTGGCTACAGTGTCTCCTTCTTCATCAGAAGCCTCAGAGACCTTCTGGAGAGGGTCATGCGGTGCGTTCAGGACTTTAAAAGTCCCGACATCGACACCAGTGAGACCCTCAAAACCGGCCTCCTTGATGGCCTCCATGGAGGAGCCATCAATAAGGAATATCCAGCGTCTGGTGCTCTTCTCGTCGAACGACTTCAGGCACCGCCAACAGTCGGTCAAAAACCTTCCGTTGTAGGCCTTAAGTCGCCGTAGAAGAGCCGCCGGATCTGTGGTGCGACGGTCCTTGGTACGGAAGGACACCTTGAACGGCTTCGGGAGTTCACAGGCTTTCATCACTGAAAGCCGTGTTCCCCCTATGGCACGCTCATTATGGTGCAACACCTTCACGAGCCATTCACCGGTCGCAGAATCTCCACATGAATAAATCATGGCCCCAGCCATGATGTGGAAATTTAGGGGACGCGGCAACGAGCTTCCCGAGGAGAGCTCAGCGTCCAGTGCGTCGAGTATAGCGGCCTGGATGGGAACGACGTCCACATCCGTGACCGCATTAGTAGGATAGCCATCTTTAACGATGGCCATCTTAACAATGCTGGCGACGTCGCAGTAAGACTTAGTCTTCTTTGGCGCCGCCGCTTGTGAGCTAGGCGAGGGATCAGAGTCCTCCGTCCTAGCTCTCTTCCCAGAAAAGGTGGTAGCTTCTCTTGCACCAGGCGTAGAGTCCGTACCCAAGACGTTATTCCCAGCACCCGAAGGTACAGGAGTTCCATCTCGGCCCGTATCTCTTACACCCAGTGCAGAGTTCTGGCCACCTTGGAGGGCTTGTTTTCTTCGGCGGTTGGCCTTTCGCCTCCTATTAGCCTCACTCAACTTGGTAGAACCCAGTTGAGGAGCAGGAAGCGATTTTTGGCTTTCCGCCGATTGAGGGTGGGTGCTGCCGGAGGCAGCAGCTCGCCCAAAAGCAGGTTGGGAGTTGCCTCCTTCCCTGTGAGTAGGCTGGGTACCGGTAGAGCCGGCTCCATGCCCAGGTTTGTTTTTGGTTTTGGTATTTGTAGTAGTAGTATCCATAAAGGTCCCACGAGTAATGAGGCAAATAAGAGGTCACCACCCGGTAGTCCTCATCCCGGGTGGAAGGCTAGTTACAACGGGGTTTCGCCTGGTACCCCGAGGGGATCGTTCGAGATACCGTAGATTAACTTCCCCGGTACCACACAGCCCTCAGCACGATACCTGCACACCTTGGCTTGGGAAGGGCGCGTATCAACTCAGCCCACAAAACGCAGTGGTTAGCCAGCTCTCACCACCGAGGAGGTGTGATACAACGCACTGTTGAGGACCCAAGCTGGCGGCCGCACAAGCGAAAAGAACGGAGAGCAACAAAGCAAGGAGGGGAAGTAAGCGCGCCATCCAGCTTGCGTCCCCAACTTCGAGAGCCAATAATAATAACAATAAACATAAGTTAGATCTGGCAATAAGTTAAAACGATTGAACAAAAATTATTTTGAGAGCAAAGAAATGTTAAAAGTACAACCTTTCGGGTTTCGAGCCTAGGTGATGTTTATGGTTTATATTTTTTGTAGGGAAATTGAAGAAGAAACGTAAAAAGGGCTTCAAATATTCAACTGAATATAAAAAGGCTCTACAACGTCGTATTAGAATGGGTAAAGAAGAAAAGGGCTTCAAATGTGAACAATGTGACTATTCTTGCAAGTATAAGTACGATTTCATCAAACATAAACGCATTCATGGCGGTGAAAAACTGTTCAAGTGTGATCAGTGTGACTTTTCAAGCACGCAGAAGGGTAATTTGATCGCGCATCAACGTATTCACAGAGGTGAAAAACCCTTCGTATGTGATCAGTGTGACTATGCAAGTACGTGGAAGAATGCTTTGATCAATCATCAACGTATTCACAGTGGTGAAAAACCCTTCAAATGTGATCAGTGTGACAGAGCTCCGAATGCAAGCACGCAGAAGGGTAATTGGATCGCGCATCAACGTATTCACAGTGGTGAAAAACGCTTCAAATGTAATTAGTGTGACTATGGATATACGCAGAAGATTCATTTGATCCGACATAAACGTAGAAAACACATGTATGAATAGGTGGATGTATTGGACAAAAACCATATTTGCTCGTCTTCTGTAATTAATGGGCCGAAACTGTGGATGTATCAATTCATTAAATTTCTTCATTCTAAATTGTATTAACGGAAGCGCCTCTCATTTTCAGAGAAAATAATCTTGGGGCACTATACCCAGTTGTAACAACTCCATTTTTACCTCTCCGTGTGACGTAGTCCAGGAGAGGTTCTGTAACGGCCGTATCTGTCTGTGTGTGTGTGCCTGTCTGTGTGTCTGTCTGTCTGTCCGTTGTTACAGCCACGTGACCGCGTTCGCAGTTTGCTTATCGGAGCAAACGTGTTCGCCATTTCCGAACCACCATCTTCTGGTCTTTGTCCATCCCACACGGACACCAGTCTGTTCTTACTGGCTTCTAATCACCACCATCTTCTGGTCTTCCGTCTATTCCACATAGACACCAATCTGTATCATTGGCTTCTACTCCATTATCATCCTTTGGTTTTAGGATATACGCGGCGATCAGCTAGGGTTACGAGAAACGTCTAGCCTCCCTAAGGTGGGATCGCCACCAAAGGTTTTCGCAATTGCGCTTTTTCCTAACTATTATAATGGAAACGAATCGTATATATACCCCAAAATTTGAAGAAAGCGGGCAAGAGGGGTACCCTTCACTTTAAACGCCAATATTAGCAATGTTTGAGAAGATAATAGGTATAACTTTATTTTAAACGATTTAACTATTATTAATGTTAATTATTGAAGATTAAAATAATTAAAAATAATTATATTTATTTAAATATTAAAGATAAACCTCTCGTGCAAAGAGAGAGATATTATCATTGCCTCCTATATCTACCAAGGCCCGTGCATGCGATATATTTCCTTCATTGCTTCCAGAGGTGGATTAGGGGAAGTTACGAAAGAGGCCGAATTTCTGGATGGGCAAATGCTTTATAAAAGCGATGGGGGAACTTAGAGCTACTCTTTATTTTTAAGCCCCCCCCCAAAATGAGAGAGAATTCGCGAGGATAGCAGGGTAACGATATCGCCACCTAACGGATTGAAAATAGCGTCTGCTTAGTTTAGTGTATGATGTACAAGGCTTACTCAGTCAAGAGTCGTTCATAGTTAGAAATGGAACAATCGTCGGGAGGCGCGGACTTTCCCCATTATTAAGAAGTTAATAGAACAATTAAAAAATGATCTCAGCTATTTCCTGACTTCCTCTGAAACTAGAGTAGCGTTGGTGGCCCATATTTTAAGTTCCAAAGCAGGGTAAATACCTTTCCGTTTAACATCCGATTTCTTTGGTGGTATTGTGACGGGGTTTATTAAAGTCAAGCACTGGGTTGAAACTGATTTAAAGCGCGGCAAAGGCTTAGCTATCTTTTCCGATTTTTCGCTACTTTTTGTCGGTTTTTTTTATCTATGTTACAACCTACAGACTAATTTCTCATATTTTGTTTGACCATTAAATAAAAATTACATTGAGTTGATACTTCTTCATAACTTTTAGAGCTGTTAATTCTCATAATAGGTCGCGAAGAGTTTTCAAGCTTAACTTCGGAGGCCATTTTCTCAATTTCCCGTGTTACTTCTCTTAACATCCACCAGGTAGAGACCTTAATCTTACTCCGTTGATAGAGGGGAGGAATTTTAACCCACCCAGCTGTTCCTCTTCCTCTCTCTCGTAAATAAAATGCCCCCACAGTGAGCCCTATGGCTCGTTCATAACTTCCCCTAATCCACCTCTGTTGCCTCCTGTTATGTCTCTTATTTATCATTAATAAGAAGGTTCCTTGATTCTTTACTCAAATAATAATAATACTTTAATATGCAGTTACTCTAATTACAACAAGCTATACTGGCTAGCTTCCTAGCTTCTGACAGTAGTAAACCCGTACATTACAAAATACTAATTTAGTGGTGCCATCTAGCCAAAGCTATAACACCTCCTATATCTATCAAGGCCCGTGTATTGTGATATATTTCATTCATTGCCTCCTATATCCATCAAGGCGCGTGCATTGTGATATATTTCATTCATTGCCTCCTATATCTATCAAGGCCCGTGTATTGCGATATATTTTTCAAAACAACAACAAAAGTGGGAAGCTCCTCTCAGAAACATAATAATTTCTTTTCTCTGTGTATGAAATGAAAATATGGATAATATTGCGCTCCTTCTTTAATGGTATGAATCCTTGCCTGTCTATTAATATTTTACGTAGGAGTAATACGTTTTTAGCGAAGTCTAGAGAGGATAAACATAAGCGAGATTGTTTCGGAAAAAATACTGCTTCTACTAAGCACTAATGGGTTTATACTCCTTGTTACTGTTGTATAGAGTAATCATGATAAAAGCTTAAACAATTACGAGAGGACAGACCTTTTTTATCCTCTTGTTTTATTCTTAATAAGAATATAAAACATTTATTTTGTATCAAAAAATATTTTTTGGTGCTAAGATTGCTTTAAAAAAATCCAAACGGTTAGGCATGATGATATATTTCAAATCTAATGGGATAACGCCCACCTAGTTGAAAATTGCCCCTTTTTTTATCCGCGGGAGCCATTCTTAATGAGAATTTCGATGCTAGTAGGTTGTCAATTAAACTACCGGTATATTATTGTTGTTGGAAATTGGATATTAAGTCAAATTAAGTGGTTGTAAAGAGCCAGCAGGTTTTTGCCGCTTCTTTTTGCGAGTATTTGATTTTTGTATGTAAAATGGAGGAAGATAATGTTGAGAGTAAGGATGAAATGCCGAAGCGCAAAGCGCGGGAAAGGATGAGGGCAAAAAGGTCGAAGTTTTCATTGGATACTTAAGGTTATATAATCTTCTCGACACGGAGAGGTAATATTTTGGTTTTCCCAACTTGTAATTTTCAAAACTTACTAATTACCAATGAGAATTAAAAACTATGTTCAAATCACCGGATTCACAGTGCCAAAGGATTTCAGAGGATGGTTTTGAACTTCCTGCTTTTGAACGCTTTAGATGACTTTAAAGACCGACGTTTAAAGAGACAAATACCGAATTTTACGCTTTACTTCGACGCTAGATGGCGGTAGCAAAAACTACTAAGACGTAACTTTGACTCTCCTTTCTATTTGTGCTCACTGATTAAAGGGTCTCTAAAGTTGTCGGCGGACCATAGGATTTATTTTTTTAAAAAAAGTCGTTATTGGCGTCACAATCGCCCGGGGGGGGTCTTTCCTTCTAGCAAAAGCAGCTGGGGTATCGAACTCTCGGGGTGAGGAGTGAGGTCAGGGGAAACACCGAAGCGGGCGTCTCACAACCAATCACAAGAGAGGGAAGGGGGTGAGTTAAAAAAAATTCAAGGGTCGGCTGACACTTTTGCCATGGATAAAGAATGCTCGTGATGAAATTTGTTTTCACGCTATAGAATAGCCAACTCCCTATCTCCGACGACAGCTTATTCTATATATACTCTATTACAACAACTGTTGTCAGCACACGCAAAGCTAGGTCTCTATGTAGCTAACAAGAGATGAACAACTTCATGATTTATAATGTCCGTGAGTTTTTTAGCTCGAGTGCACGGACCTCTAGGCCTTAGTTTCAAATACGTGTAGTAGGCTGTAGGCAATTTCACACTATTTTTGAAACTAAGGCCTAGAGGTCCGTGCACTCGAGCTAAAAAACTCGCGGATATTTTAAATCCTGAAGTTTTTCGTCTCTTGTCAGCACGCTCAAAGCTAGGTTACATAGAGACATAGCTTTGCGCGTGCTGACAACCGATGTTGTAACAGAGTATATACAGAATAAGCTGTCGTTCGCGATAGGGAGTTGCCTATCCAATAGCGGGAAAACTAATTTCCTCAAGCACATTCTTTATCCATGGTGGCCCTGTTTAGTTGTAACCATGCAAGTTGAGCCCTTGTTCTTGCGTTAATACCATTTAGGTATGGTTAAATTAATGGTATAAAACCAACCTCATAGTCTAATGAGGGAAGAATATCTTCAACGACGCCCATTTTTATTTAACTTCTTAATTTACTGAGGGATTAAACTAAAAGTATTATAATAAACTGACATATAACACTAACATCTTTCAAATCGGTATTCGGTCCTGTCGGTACCGACGTCAATCTGGCAGAAAAAACATAATATTTCTAAACCGGAAGTAGCACCAAACCAGCGAAGCAGAAATTGCTATAACCAGTGCCAAGACTCAACTAAACGTTTATTTTTTTCTTTATATTTTCGTAAGCGGGAAAAAATCCCTTTTATCTCTAATAGCTACACGGAGCTATGTAAAACAAATAATCGCTAATTGCAATGTAGTATACCAGAAACTGACAATTTCGATAAAAAGAAATTCCACTGGGATAACGTAGATGGCGCTAGTTTTTCCAATTGACAACAAGACAGGAAAATATGAAATCTGGTACCAACTTAGTTAAAAGAGGATATTTGCAGTTTCCTCCCCTCCCACACATACGATTGATTTCAAATTTTAAGTGTTTTATGCTTTTATCTGCATTTAATTACCTAGACTTTAGTAGTTTGTCTTAAAATAAAGGAAGGAAACTACACAAGTTGGTAGAAATTGACCTGAACGGGGGTCGGTTACTGGCAGTTTCCTCCCCTCCCACACATACGATTGATTTCAAATTGTGACAGTTTAATCTACATTTAATTACCTATCGAACGAGCTATGGCTCATTACATAGACAATATTAGTTTGAACTAAAAATGAGTTAAAAGTAAGGAAGGGGTGTCAATTTGGTAGAAATTGACCTGAACGGGGGTTGGATACTTGCAAGTTTCCTCCCCTCCCACACATACGATTGACTTCAAATTGTGACAGTTTAATCTGCATTTAAATACCTATCGAATGAGCTATGGCTCATTACATAGACAATATTAGTTTGGCCTCAAAATGAGTTAAAAGTAATAAAGGGTTGCAATTTGGTAGAAATTGACCTGAACGGGGGTTGGATACTTGCAAGTTTCCTCCCCTCCCACACATACGATTGACTTCAAATTGTGCCAGTTTAATCTACATTTAATTACCTATCGAATGAGCTATGGCTCATTATATAGACAATCTTAGTTTGGCCTAAAAATGAGTTAAAAGTAAGGAAGGGAACTTTGCAATTTGGTACAAATTGACCTGAACGGGGGTCGGTTACTTGCAGTTTCCTCCCCTCCCACACATACGATTGATTTCAAATTTTAAGTGTTTTATGCTTTTATCTGCATTTAATTACCTAGACATTATTAGTTTGTCTTAAAATAAGGGAAGGAAACTATACAATTTGGTAGAAATTGACCTGAACGGGGGTCGGATACTTGCAGTTTCCTCCCCTCCCACACATACGATTGATTTCAAATTGTGACAGTTTAATCTACATTTAATTACCTATCGAATGAGCTATGGCTCATTACATAGACAATATTAGTTTGAACTAAAAATGAGTTAAAAGTAAGGAAGGGATCTTTGCGCAATTTGGTGCAAATTGACCTGAACGGGGGTCGGATACTTGCAGTTTCCTGCCCTCTTGCACATAATAATATTGTGGATTATCTGATATAAAGTAGCGTCAAACCTATTGGTTTCTCCAAGGTGTTTTTTGGGTACTTAACAGCTCTCGCCACGAGAAGGCTGGTTTGACGCGCTTGGATGTTATCCTTTGGAGAGCCGTAATAGTCAATTTCACCTTGAAGTGTCAATTCGATCGTATTGAAACTTCAAGGTGAAATTGACTATAGAGAGCTTGAGCAAATTTGAAGGCCTTATTTTATTACTTTCGTTTAAGTTAGATAATTAACTTTCAATTATTGATTTAAAGTGTAAGGCGTTTGCTGTTTGGTCAAGTTCCCTCGGGACGAGTGATTATAAATATTCCTAATTAAATATTCGTCCTAGGCTAGAGAAAAGGAGTCTCGCTTTCTGTATTACCTACAGCAGGCGAGGTTCATTTTCTGAGTTTTGCTCCTAGTCGACGCTCAAAATAGCAAGGTTTTGGCTCACAAGTAGCAGTGTTGTCTGTTTTAATTGGCTATCGAGGCCCAATAACGATAAAGTTGTCTCTAAAGCTACTGAGCCTATAGAAGCCATGGGAAAAAATATGAGGAGGAACTATGAATATTTGAAAAATGGAAAACGTTTAGAGAAATATTCTGTTTAAAATTTCTCGTTTATAAATATCTCTGCAACATAGGATTTCCCGTTTAGCAGCCTCATCTCCTGGGTATTGTAATGTTATCCATTTAGCGTATATACACGTTATTGGACCGCAATCGTGTAAGTTATCTTGTGTAGGAAAATTGTCCGCTGATTTTTCAATGATCCAGGCGGGTTCGGTCGTTTTAGGAACTAGATTGAATCCGCTGATAATGTTGAGTGCCTCTTGAAGGTGTGACCCTTCGTATATACCCTGGTGGTCATGTTGTATTTCGTTCCTATTTAAGTCGGGTATGGAATCGTAAATAGTTATTTGAAATGTTTTTAGATCTTTTTGTGGCAGAAGTTTGACTGTGAACATGAAAAAATGGTTGTTACGAGCCATGATAATGAAGGTTATTTTTGATTCAAGAATTTTTTGGTATGCCTTCTGCAACCATTTAGAACTGGATTTCAGTTCTAAACACTTTAGAACGTGAGTGTAGAAATGTGTGTCCTGAAAAGAAATCACAGGGCAATGGTTTCCAACATTTTAAAATAACCTCTAAGCAAGTCGTCGTGGAACCACTTCGTACTATTGAGAATATTGTTTCCCTTAAACCCAACTTAAATTCTTCCGAATTGTTCGGAAATGTTTGCTCGTTTGATGATTCATCGCTCTTTAGGGGCAAAAGCTCGGATTGAATTATTATGCTTGGAGGGTTTAATGGCTTTATATTTTCATCATTTTTCACAAAGTCTAACTTCCTTCTCTTCGGTTTATCCAAAACGTCCGGCTCCGAAAACCTTTTTATAGATGGTGTGTGATCACCTTCGCACAATGTTGTGTTCTTGCTTGAGGTGTTGTCATTTTTTCCTTTTCCCTGTTTATTTTCGTACCTTGTGATTAATGATGTACGCGGTCGTTGTTGGTATACTCCTCTAGATCTTTCCGAAGCATCTTTCTTCTCCCTAGGTCTTGATTTCTTAAAGGTTTCAGTAATTTCTTTGATTTCTCTATATTTTTTACGTCTATTTTGATTGGGAAGACATGTGAGAACTAATAGCTGCGCGCTTGTATTATTGTTTGTGGTACGTTTCCAATTTTAACACAGCAAGGTCAACACGGAGTAGATGGTCCCTAGGAAGGCACTGTTCTTTCAAAACTTTATGGTATCCTTCTACATGACCTTGAGTATAAACCGGATTATCAATGTAATTAACGAAACCTTTCTTAAAATGATCTCTTGGTCTATAGCTTGAGGGTATTTTCAGACCTCTATTTTCAAAATGCCTAGATAAATCTCCCGAAAGCAATCTACTCCATAAGGGAGAAGTAGGGAAATAATTTTTTTGCATATATGCCAGAAGATCGGGTCCATAATAAGGATTAATATCCCGTGAACTGTTCATTTCGTTCATAGTGACCTCAACACGCGCTTGCTCGATAAGAGAATCTGACAAGCTTTTAAAATACTTGTTCCCAGATAGTAAATCTTCTTCTTCGTTTTTAGGCAGTTGAGGACTGTGGTCTTCTTCCAATTCATCGTTTTCAGTTTGTTCCTTTGAGGTGTGATCCTGATCGTCGTTATTATCGTCACGGTTTTTCCCCAAGGAATCAGCGTAGTTGGACATTTTTCTTACAAACTCAACAGTGAAATCATTTCTGTACCTCGACAGAAGAATGACGGCAGCGCAAAAAATTCGTTCTTTTATATCGCTTAAAAACCAGCTGTTTATGATGACGTTTAACATGAACAGGCCAAATTTACGTTCAGAACTGTAACATTTCCTCATAAGTCTGCTGCCATCATTCATCATATGACATAGACCACACTGGATAATTGTAATACTTAAATCTTTTCCATCAGCTTTTCCCTCCAAAATCTTCCTACAAGAATCCAGATACTCCGGTAGTTCCATGCAGTTGAATTCTTTTAGAGCAGCGCAAGTTAAAACTAAGCTTCTGTCGCTTGAAATAACTGCGGGCTTGATAATGTCTCTATGACCAATTATACTTTTCTGAGGTTTGAGGAATTGATTGAGCGCGGCTTCAACAGTTTCACGATTTTGACAATCAGTAAGAAGCTCCAGTAGAGGCAAGGGAACTTCACTATCAACTCCTTTTCTTAAAACCTTAGCACTTCTCATTACCATGACATAATTCATAAACTTGTGACTTCCTACTTTTTTGGCTACTGACCCAGTAGCGTCCCAGGAGAAATCACTGCGTTTGCAGTTATCCCGAAACGTTTGAACAGAAGCTTTAGTAAAACAAGTCACGATACAAGGATTTAAACCCACGTTTCGGACATAATCACTATGGGTATTCTTAAGTACGTTTAAACTAGTAAATACGTCTCTTGCTAACCTTAGCTTATTCCACATTTCCGCCTTCACTTGCCTAACGGTTCCTTTTCTTAGAGTGGATTCTCTTAACGATCCCGTTGCTATGTCCGAATTTTTGGTTTGACCATCGAGTTGGAAAATTGCTTCTGACGGTTTCTTATTTTCGTTTTCAGCAAACGAAGTGCGAAGCTTTTCCCGTCGGTTACCACGAAGTTGGGGACAAGCTATTGTACCAGCCGGATGAGTAGGTTGCCATAATTTTCAATTACGAACTTGTAATCGTTGTATAATTTGACTTCGCACCTGGCTTTGCATTTGAATTCCTTTGATTTTCTTCTGGAGTAATAGAGGTTACACTGAAATAGGTATCCAGACTTGTCGGAATCATATGGGGCATAGTGATTTTCAATGCACCACATACAGTGGGAATTTTTCTCTTTTAATATTTCTAGTAAAGGACTTCTATAGAAATCTATATTAAGCCTCTCATTACTGTAGCGACACTTTGTCATATCGAGCCAAACATTCTTGGTTAAGTCAACTACAGAGGGAACTGTTACATTCATTTCTTCTTCTGAGTACGGCTAACGACCAATAATGTGCTTGTAAACATTTGAAGACATAGAACTTGGAACTGAGTCGCTGGTGCAATATTCATCGGCAAAACTGTTAGTGTGTTCAACTAACTACACTATTTAACGTATAAAAGTTGCTTTATTACAATAAGGTTTATTTACATTATCTAGTCGAGCGCGACTACGTGACTATCTCGTTTAGATTAAAAACACTAGATTATATACAATTGATGTTACGTCATACAATAGATAACAATTATCTTAGACTGTACAAAGGTTAATCTTCAGTAACATAAGTCAATACCAAAGTACATAAGTCAATATCACACATCCTCTCTTTTCTCCTAAGTTCATTTGATCGAACTTGACCACAGGTTTCGAGACCCTTCTTTGTTATTGTCCCGTAGTCACTTAAGTCAAACGTCGTTTACTGTTGTCTGGTTCTCGACTTGACTGTAGTCGTGTTCTCGTCTCGCCTTGAGGGATGGTTGTCTCTTCGTTCATGATTGGTTGGCTGCAGTGGCTGGAGTGCGTTAATCCTCGGTTGGTTGACGGTGGAATTCTCGTCCGGTGTTTGACTAGGTCTGCCAGCTGTTTCAGCGTTGCATGGTTGATCTGGTCTTGGATTTGGAGGAATAATGTCCTCGGGATCAATGCTAGTTGCTTCTGGATAATCCTGGATATCTGGTCGTTGCTCTTGTGAAAGCAGAATTACCAAGTGGTAGCGATTTCGTCGCAAGTTTCCATTGGCAGTTTGGATGATGTACGACCTGGGAGCATCAGCTTTTCCAAGGATTCTTCCCTCTCTCCTCATGTCGATTATCCAAATTCTTTGTCAATTTTCTAGCTCTGGTAAGTTGTGGACGCCAAGATGACGATAATAGCATTGCTTTTGCGCTTGCTTCAGGACTAGTTCTTTCTTCTTTACCAATGATGCTGGCGGAACAGAAGGCATTAATGATTCAGGGGTCACGGGCAGCGTAGTCCTAAGGCGTCGATTCATCAGTAATTGGGCAGGGCTGAACCCATTTCTTAGAGGTGTAGCTCTATAAGCAAGTAGTCCTTCTGCTAGATTGTCCGACTTTTTAAGGATGGATTTTACGATTTTGACGGCTGCTTCAGCTAACCCATTGCTTTGTGCGTACTTCGGGCTGCTCGTGATTGAGGTAAATCCGACTTTCTTCGCAAGGCTTGGAAATCGAATGTCCTGGTTGCCGATAAGTTAGTTCCGTTGTCGCTGCGCACGATTTCCGGAATTCCGTGTCGTGAGAAAACTTCTGTCATGATGTCTATCACGGTTTTCGTCGTTTGATCTCTCATTCTAGCGGCTTCGATGTACCTCGAGTAGTAATCAATTATGACTAAGTAGTTCTTTCCTGCGTGATACATCATGTCTATGGCAACTGTCTGCCACGGGCGATCCGGTAACTTAGAAGGTATTAGAGGTTCATGTCGGTTCCTGGTCTCCTTAAGACATGTCATGCAACTCTTGATGGTATTTTCTATGGTGCGGGAAATGCCTGGCCACCATACGGATTGCTTCGCTCTCTCGACATTTCGTAACGCCCATGTGTCCGGCATGGATACGATCCATGATCTCTTCACGCATGGATGGCGGGACTATCAATCGGCTTCCTTTCATTAATAGACCCTCTTGTGTGGTGATATCATTCCGGAACGGGAAATAGTCCATGGAATTAGCAGGAACTCTCTTCCTTATCGGCCAGCCTTGATCTACGTACCGATGTAGGTTCTGGCACGCAAGGTCTTGATTTTGCGCGCGAAGTATTTCCGCAAGTCGAGAGTCCGTTGCTGGGAGGTCACTCATTACCGATTGTAGGTATGCCGTGAGTTCTTGCTGTAACTCGGATTCGTCTATATGTTTCAAGGGTGCCCTTGATAAGGTGTCTGCTGGAACCAATGATTTTCCAGGGATATATATAACCTTGAACGAGTACCGCATCATCCGGAGGCGCAGTCGTTGCAATCTCGGTGACAACTCCTCCAACTGCTTCGTTTGCAGAATGGCTACCAGGGGCTGGTGATCTGTTTCCAACGTAAACGTTATTCCAGTGATGAAATCTTCAAACCTTTTACACGCCCAGGTGAGCGCATAGGCTTCTTTCTCAATTTGTGCATATCGCTGGTCTGTGGGAGATAGGGTCTTCGATGCATATGCTATGACTTGCTGTCTTCCATCAGGTGAGGCTTGCTTCAAGGGTGCTCCAATGCCATAATTCGAGGCGTCCGCGGATATAGTTGTGGGCTTAGTAGGATCATAAATACCTAGGACTGGATCGCTAGTTAATGCACTCTTGATGAACTTGAGAGCTTTTTCTTGACTCGGGCCCCATATCCAGGCGTTTTTCGTGCTCAATAGGCTATTGAGTGGTTGTATCTCTTCGGCCAGCCGTGGAATGAATTTTCCGAGGTAGTTAACCATGCCGAGCAATCTACGTAGCTCGGGAACATCCTTTGGAGGATCCATTTCTGTGATGGCACGGACTTTTTCATCATCTGGCCTGATGCCACCACTATCAATGATGTGGCCCAAGAACTTGATACGACTCACTCCAAAATTGCATTTCTTCTTGTTGAGAGTTACTCCATTACGTGCCAATCTTTCCAGGACCTTTCTCAAGTATTTATCGTGCTCGGGGATGTCTTTCCCCCAGATAAGGATATCGTCCTGGAGACATACAGCGCTGGCAATCCCTTCGAGGTATGACGACATCAGATTTTGGAAGTGCTCAGACGCTGAGGTTAGTCCGAACGGGAGGCAGTTACAGCAGTAGCGACCAAAAGGAGGTATGAAGGTCGTCAGCGGTACCGATTCTGGGTGCATGGGTACCTGCCAGTATCCCGAATTACAATCGAGCTTGGAGAAAATCTTAGCTCCTGCCAAACGGCCCAAGGTATGATCCACGGCTGGTAACTGGTACTGCTCCCCCTTTATGTGGTTGTTGAGCCTGGTGAAGTCGACACAGATCTTCAGTTCGCCCGTGTCCTTCCTAACAACAACCATCGGGGCGCACCATTCTGTTGGCTCCTCGATTTTCTTGATGACGCCCAGTTCTACCATACGCCGGATTTCTGCTTCGACATGAGACATCAAGGGAATGGCGACTCTTCTTGGTGTGGAGACCGCATACGGCTCAGCTCCCGGTTTCAGTACGATCTTATACTGGCGTTTTACTCTGCCAAGCCCCGTAAAAAGCTTTGGATATTCCGCCATTGGTTGAAGGTTAGAGAGCTCGGTTAATCGTACTTCATCGATCCGCTTGACTTGCCGTAGACCCTCGCTTGCCTTCAGGCTCAGTAGCGGAACTGTTAACCCTTCTATCACGTACAGGCAGTCGTGGATCGTGACAGTACCTTTTGAAAGCTCGGCCATCATTATTCCCTTGCTGGTCAACGCTGTTTTTCCCGGTCCAAACAGAAGTCGATCTGGTTTCTTCAGAGATATGTCCCGAAATAGTGAAGCACACATCGATTCCGGGATGGCGCACACGTCGGCCCCTGTGTCAATTTTAAATTGAACTTGCCTTCCATTGACGCTGATTTGTGCCATCCATCGATGCTCGTTTGTACGATCCGTGATCTCACCCAGAAAAACGTCGTTCTGAATGTTGTCTAACTCGCTTGACAGAGCTGAGGTAGTAATTTCACGGTTGTATCTTGCCGTTCGACCAAGGCACGCTCGCTCGTAGTGTCCCATTTTCCGGCATTTTCGGCAACGTACTTTCTGTGCTGGGCATGCTTCTCGGTTGTGCCTTTCCAGTTTACCGCATTTCTTACACGGAGTTGTTGATGCGTAGATTTTTGTTTCGACACGCGCCGGTCTCGGTCGTCCTGACTCGCCTGTTGGTGGTCTTCCTGCATCTGGACGATACTTGCTGCGTGTGTGCAATGCATCTACGCTCATTGTAGTCCCGTTGGTTTGACCATGAAGGGCCTTCTGCTGTCGACGAATTTCTTCCGCTTGTCGGACTGTTGAGATAGCTTTCTCCAACGTGAGGGTGCCGTCGAGCTGCAATTTTTCCGATAATGATTTATCCCGTACTCCTACGACGATTTTGTCTCTCAGTAGCTCGTCCTGTAGGGTTCCATAGTCACATTTTTCAATTTGCGCTCGGCACGCGTTATGAAATCTTCGACAGGTTCTCCATCATGTTGTATTCTGTTGTTAAAGGTAGCTCGTTCGTAGATAATATTCTTCCGGATTACGAAATGGTCCTGGAACTTCTGCATTACCGTATTGTACTGTTTCTTCTCGTCGGCGGAGGCGAACGTAAACGACAGGAAGATGTCTTCGGCACTGTCGCCCATCATGTAGATGAGAGCATTCACCTGCTCTTCTTCGGGTTTAGTACTTAACCCAGAGGCGAAACGAAAGCGCTCGAAGCGACGACGCCATTTTGGCCAGTCAGTGGGACTCGCGAAGTTAAAGGTGGCAGGGGACTGTACTTGAAATGAAGCGGAGGTGAGACTTGGAGCGGGAATCGCCATTGCTGATCCGGACGCACCAGGGATAACGCGCTAATTAAACTGGTAAACCGCAAACGCCCGAGAAAGAAACTCGCGTTATAAAGCTGGGAAACCGTACGCGACTAATCCACCGCACTCACTAATAAAAACCGACTTCTGACACCATGTTAGTGTGTTCAACTAACTACACTATTTAACGTATAAAAGTTGCTTTATTACAATAAGGTTTATTTACATTATCTAGTCGAGCGCGACTACGTGACTATCTCGTTTAGATTAAAAACACTAGATTATATACAATTGATGTTACGTCATACAATAGATAACAATTATCTTAGACTGTACAAAGGTTAATCTTCAGTAACATAAGTTAATATCAAAGTACATAAGTCAATATCACACAAAAACAACTACTTGAAGAAGTGATGTTTGAGGAATGATCCGTTGGTTGTGGAATATTAATATTCGTGGAAGCTGGTGTACATGCAGGAAGCTGTTCAAATCTAGATTCTAATTTAGAGGATAAATCGCTAACTGTTGAGGACCAAGTCAAATCAGGCTTTTTTGAAAGCTCGGAAGAAGCGTCGACACTACCCAAACTACCGAAGCCGGAGTTAGGAGAAGAATGTGAATTGAAAATTTCGTCAAGCTCTTGGCAGGATTGACTGGCTGAAATACTGGAAGCTACGGTTGGGGAAGAATTTACACTGCTATTTTTGTCAAGTTGTTGACAAGATGGAGTGGCTGAAGTATTGGAGTCGGAGGTTGACAAAGGAACAATTTCTTCCATCTCGTAAAACGCCATAACCCAGTCCTGTGAAATTTCTGGAGAAAACTCAACCGATGTTTTATCATCGTTATAGCATCCCCAAAAATAGGAGTCAAACTTAGTGTACGCAACGTAATGACTCCCCTCATCAATGTTGCCTACGTGAACTACGCAACTTTTAAGAACATAGCGCAGACCCATGAATACTACATTAGGATCAAGTTCACATACATTGCGATTTTTAGAACTGTCAGGGTTAAGTCGGGGACATTGGAGTACTAAAACTTGATGGCCGTGATCAACGTCATCAACTCGCTTGCTTTTTTCAGAGCACATCCCTCCACTTTAATTTTTATGAAGGTGATTCATAGTCATAGTAGCTTCAGAGCTAGCCAGGTATTGTGAGACCTTGTCATTACTGCCATCTAAAAAAACATACTTAACAACTGGATCTTTAACTTCAGGATTGAAATGCGCAACTGTGCATTTTTTGCAAAAATACATAATAGTGTCAATTGAATTAAATTGGCGTCCACAGAACGGCAAAATTAAATTTAAAAAATCCATGGCGTCTTGTGTTTCGGAATATACCATGGCTCCTTTGGATAATAACTGAATGTGCCGAAGCACCGGTTCAACTTCCGCCCGGGGCAATATCTCCTGAGTTTTCTCCTTTAGTTTTAAAACGAATGTATTCAATAAACCATCAGCTAGTTCGGTTTGAGAAAATACTTGCGTCTCCAAAAATGCTTATAGAACAGAAGAAAACCAACAGTTCTGTAAAACATTTTGAATGCCTCTGCGCATGGTAGCTTTCCAGCACAAGGGGCATTTCATATTTTCTTCATTTTCTATGTTTAAATGCGTTCGTGGACTGTCTGGTAATCCAAGGCAGGTAAAATGGAACCATTTCATGCAACCGTCACACATAAAATACGCCCTTCGGTCATTAGGTTTATTACATATGCAATATGTTTCATGAGTCTTCTTAGTTAGAGACGGGTACAGCATATCTTCTTGCTGTTTTTTTTCGCAACACGTGTTGATCGCTTCGTGGATGGAATAGTCAATGTCAAGCCTTCGACAGAATTCTTCCGATCATTAGGAATAGCCGAGAAGTTTCGCCTTAAATATGAATGCGTCTGAGAAACCTCAAGTGCTTCGGAAAAGGACTTTTTTGGAGGGGATTTATCATGTGGAATGGAATCATTTGAATGAAACTCAAGCGGATGATGCGGGAAAGATGCAACCTTTAATAGTGAAGGACTCGAAAATCTAACAGCCGTCTTTGATTTGACTACCTTATTATTACAGAGAACAGGGTTGCAATCAGCTCTGGGAAGAACCAAATCGGATTGAAAATCAGAATTAAAAGAGGTGTTGGTAGGCAAAATTATTGGAGAATGCAGATCCACAGAATTCTACAGGACCGGTAGGCCCTTGTAGATATGACTTGATACTCTTTTGTAACGTTAAAGCAAAATTCACATGCTTTTACCAATTTTCCTATGGAGATTAACATGGGGTTTTTCGTGATATTTAACCACCTCTAACTGACAAACTAGAGCGAAGTTACTTTTCGGAATACTCTTAATTTAACAATTAAGTATTCAGGGTGTGCGATCGGCTAGTCTAATCAGAAACAATTAAGTCTAAGTATGTTAATTTTAGTTAATTACAGAAGTACTTGTTTCGACCATCGTGATTGCACATAATAATAATGCTAGAGCTCTGCGAAAACTCAAAATAACCAAGTATCTATGGTGTAGTGGTTGTCACGTCCGCTTTACACTCGGAAGGTCCCAGGTTCGAGCCCTGGTAGATACATGACTTGACTATCGTTATTGGACACAATAATAAGCTAGATCTCTTCGAAAACTTAGAATAACCAAGTATTCATTATGTAGTGGTTATCACGTCCGCTTTACATGCGGAAGGTCCCGGGTTTGAGCCCTGGTAGATACATGTTTTGACCATCGTGATTGGACATAATAATAAGCTAGATCTCTTAGGAATCTCAGTATTACCAGGTATGTGTAGTGTAGTGGTTATCTCGTCCGCCTAACACGCGGAAGGTGCATCGTTCGGGCCCTGCAAGATGCATGTTTTGACCATCGTAATTGGACATAATAATAAGCGGTAAAGAAAACATAATTACTCAAAATTTAATTACATTAAGACTGAAGCGACAGATATTATATAAAAACGTCTTGGTTTGGACCAAGGCCGAAAAAACAAACGATATGTGTGAGGTTTATCAATTGACTGAAGTTTCAGATATTGAAATTTTTTCTAGTTATTTTTATACACTCAATCCTTAATCAATATTTAATTCAATCAACTGATTTTACTGTTAATCGACCTAGTCCCTCTAAATTAATTGAAAAAATTACATATCTACGCTTTTTCAAGAACAATTACATTTTCCGAAAACATTTTATCATGAAATTAATTATTTTGAAGGGATTTCGTGTCGATGCTCACTAACTTGTGAGCATCTTGACCGACATAGTTTTAATTGTTGCTGGCTTGACAAATTTTCAAGTTTGCCTCAAAAGAAGTTTAAATCTGTTTTAAGTTGTTGATAAGACTGTCGTTTAGAGTGAATGTCGTCTACTTAAGACAAAGCAACAAAGTTTATCCTGTGTGGTAAAGGGTAAAGATCACATAAACAGAAATACTTCTCAGACTTGTTATATTCATTTCCCGCGGAAATAATATGGTTAAACACATCATTCATTACTAGTTATGCCAAGAAGGTCACATTTAACTCCGACACCCCCTCCCTTCCTCTATTTTCAAAATATATGGCATTTTATAATCACCAGTGGTTTCAGTGTATGGGTCATCTGAGCCGTCGCAACACACTCAGCCAATATTACCATAGACTGAGTTATGACCAAGAAATTCTTAAGTACAGAAAAGGAAGTTCCAGTGCAACTTTACCATCAAAGAGGCGACAATAGAAATTTAATAGAATTTAATTTCGATATACGAAATTAAATGTATAAATTCGCGCAACACCCTTGTTTGGCATCCACGATCAAATATTTACATTTTCCATGCGAGTTATGCCAAAGTTCGCTTGCTTTTTTTAGACATCCAGTAGAACATTTCAAATATTCAATACTGAATCCTCAACATGATAAATTAATTTCACGATAAAATGTTTTCGGAAAATGTAATTGTTCTTGAAAAAGCGTAGATATGTAATTTTTTCAATTTATTTAGAGGGACTAGGTCGATTAACAGTAAAATCAGTTGATTGAATTAAATATTGATTAAGGATTGAGTGTATAAAAATAACTAGAAAAAATTTCAATATCTGAACTTCAGTCAATTGATAAACCTCACACATATCGTTTGTTTTTTCGGCCTTGGTCCAAACCAAGACGTTTTTATATAATCCTTAATGATAAGATCCCTTTCGCTTGTTGTGACAGTGGAAACTACACTCGTAAGTGGAACAAGATAATTTGGAGCAGTGGTATCGGGAAGAGGAATGCTCAAATCGTTAGGGGCTTGCTTGTTTCTCTTTAAATTCTCAACTATTTTAAGAAAATAACTTCTAAAACCATTGAAATTTTTTGTGTACTTTTTGTGAAAGTACCGTGAAGTATGATAAAAACTTCTTGCACTAGTGCCTAACTCTGAAGTTAAATTATTGTATATGGCGGACCATTCACCGTAAAATTCAATAATCCTACTGGGATCAAATGATATCACCCTTAACATGGCCTGGCAAACCTCGTCGTGACTTATTTTCAAGTGTTGAGCTGAGTATACCATCTTATAGAATCTAAATATTATAAAAACCTGTTCACACTCACGCTAAACTACAAAATCTTTGATACAGAGGGAAAGCCTAAATAATTAAAAGAACACTGCATCAGGACACAATTACTTAAAAGTTATATTATATACAAGATACAATAGCTTTTCTATGTTTGAAAAAACTTTCTACAAGGTGAAAACAACTTTCAGTAAAGGAAAAATTCTTTATCGAACCACAGCCAACTCGATCACGCTTTTAGAAGCCCGTTCAATCGGCCTCAAAACGGGGATCACGTTTTAACCCAAAAATTAAAGGAGTACCCTTTTAACATGGCCGTCTATGAGAGCTTTTTTGGCCCTAATTCTGCAAATATTGTATCAAATCTCTCGAAATTTTAATTTATTCGAATATTACATGGAGAAACAAACTTCCAGGGGCAAGCCGCCATTCTGAATAATTTTTCTCCCGCCACGAAACACCACTAGAGGGCAGCCCAAGCTCACTGCGTGTTAGAGGCTAGCAAACCCGGTCATGCCTCTAGCGATGTCTCCTGGCGTGAGGGAAATTATTCAGAATGGCGGCTTGCCCCTGGAAGTTTTTTTCTCTTCATGTAATATTCGAATTGGTCTATTGAAATAACGTTGTTCTTTCTTTTGCAAAGTTTCAAAACTTCATGTTTTATGTTTTTTTTGTAAAAAAATTAAAACGGAAATAAGCTATAATTAAAGGGCCTAGTCTTCAAATGGTTTAAATGTGTTTTCTTCTGTTTCACCGGTTCAAATCTCTTGAAATTTAGTGAGAGGCATACTGAAGGGTTTTAAATTATCGTGCAAGGTTTCAAAGTTTTAAAACGAATAGTTTTTAAAGTTACTAAATAGGTTGTGATTATACACAAACAAAATTATAATGAAATTTTTGGAAAATAACTATAGAGTAATTCCTTACGAATATATGGTAACGTCATAACCCTCTATCTCTTACATTAGTGATATCCCCCCTCCCGGGGTTAAATAGTATTCTCTCTTACCAAGTTGCCCTCCAACCGTCACGGAGTCGAGTCCAACGTTGGGGATACACAGTTCACTCTCCCTCTCTACCGAAATTACTCTATGAAACTGTGAAACTTTGTACGATAATTTAAAGGGAGGGTGAAGTAGAAAATCAAGTGATTTTTTATCGATTCTTCTACTAATTATAAGACCAGTCTGCATAGTCAAACATTCAGGAAATACTTCCAGGTGATTTTAAAATTTAAATTAGGTTCAGATTTCAAGGATAATTTTAAAGAAGGACCTCCGACCAATCGCGGAACGCCTTGCCTTTTTATTAACAAAATTCTCGTGGCATGTTCCATGTCTCGCGCAAATTTTATCAAATTTCGTGATAAATTTCATTCGACACGGAAAGTGCCACGAGAATTTTGTTAATAACAAGACGACCCAAGGGCTCGTAATAGCAACCAAATTGTACCCTACTTAACAGGCGTACGTAAAATTTATGTGAATAGCCCCTCGATGCGCTACTTTTAACTGTGCTAAAATGATTACCCGTAATCTTTACTTCAATAAATTTATGTTATAATTGTAATAGTAAGACACAAAGAGAAATTTTGAGTGAGTAGCCCCTCGATGCGCTACCCTTAACATTGCTAAAATGATTTACCCGTAAGACCATTTTAAAACCAACAATGCTAAAATGATTACACACAAGTAACCCTTAATATCAGAAAAGAAAATTTTAGTGATTACCCCCTCGATGACAAAGTTACCTTTAACAGTGCTAACTGATTACGTACTTAACGCTCGATTAATACACGTACAGAAAGTTTTAGTTTACAACATAGACTTATGCCGACGCATACTTTTCGCATCTTATAAAATTCTAACATTAACTTATGACCAGAAGCGTTTCACTATGCAGACTGGTCTTATATTTAGTAGAAGAGTCGATAAAAAATCACTTCATTTTCTACTTCACCTTCCCTTTAAACCCCTTCAATAAGCCTCTCCCTAAAATTTCAAGAGATTCGAACCAGTGAGTCTTGTAATTTTTTTACAAGAAAAACTATAAAATAGAAACCTTTGAATCTTTGCACAAAAATGAACAAACCTTATTTTGCAAATCTCATTAAAATCTGAAGAGATTTAAACCAATATTTTTAAAATTAGGGCCAAAAAACGGTGTTCCTCCCATAGACGGCCATGTTCAAAGCTGGGACCTTTGACTTTTCGAGCGAAAAAGCCAAAAATTTCTGATACGAGCTTTTACATAAGAAACAATTGTTTGGAGGGGCTTCTATAGCGCGTGCAGCCAAAGCTTGATGAAGTGGGCTGGGATCGAACGTTAAAAATAACTTTTTTATCCACATCGTATGATGTAATTGTTTTAGCACACTTAAAGATTGCGCGTCGAGGGGCTATTCACACAAATTTTCTCTACGCATGTGGCCCAAGGGTTGGGCCATCTTGTTATAAATAAACGCTATGGAGAAGAAACGAATTTTTCCCGTTAAGGGTTGTTGATCGCAGGCATGGTATCCCACCGATTTCTACGCCCTGATACTGAGGTTTGTATACCTCCTTTCTTACAACGAAAGAGTCTATTGAATCACCCCCATCGCGAAACCAATTGGCGATAACACAAGCGACGAATGGCACTGCCCACTGTAACTCTTAAGAAAGGGTATGAGTCAAAGTGAACTATTACTCTACAGAAAGAACCATAAAAATCCAAGAGCAGAAACTGGTTACCAAGGGTATCGTGGACGTTATAGAGTGGTACTGAGAGGGGAGGAGCTACGGGTACGTGACTTCAATATTGGCAGTCTAGATTGTATGGCCTGAGTTGACGACTTCCAATATGGTCGCCAAAACCGAGGTAAGAGATAGAAGGGTATGACGTCACGAGAAAGTTAGTGGTAGCGGACTTTAATAGAGCTATCTCAGAAGCCTTAGTGTGACGTCACCCATGCTATTTGCCCGTAGAACCGAAGCGGTACCAAACATGGCCGCCCACTGCCAAAGCTAAGCCTGTGACATTTTACCTAGGCACTGACGTCATAACTGAGATAGCTCTATTGTCATAGCATAAGTTTATATGTTCCATAAGTATGACACTTCCTATACTTCGTATTGCTAGAGACTAACCGATAGCTAGTTCGAGAACGACGGAAGCGAGAATTGAAGTCCTACACTCGGCGGTTAATTTAGCAGGACTTGCATCTTCCTATTTAGTCTGAAATGAGCCTAATCGCCTCACTAGGCGTCGTTTCACGAGAATCTATGACGTTTCACCTACGTTCTTATTTATTATTATTATTGTTTTTTTCCTATTTGTATGTAACTGAGTCGGGCCACAATAAGCCTCTGGCTTTCTTTTTACCCGTCAATAAACATTATTATTATTATACCATGACAAGCTCTCAGTAACCAGTGACAAACCTATGGAACATATCAAATAAACTTATGGTCATAGAAGAGAAACTCATTCTGAAACTTTTTATTTTACACTCCTACTCTCCAGTTAAGGCATAATTCTCCACTTCGTTTACAATGCTGGTTTGATGCTAAACGTCTAAAGCATTTTCATGCTACGAATAATTATTCTACCAAGCAACCAAAATAGTCCTTTATAGGTTTTAAAATTCCTTGAATTCGTGGGCACTGTCCATTGATTAGTTTAAGGCTCACATACAAACGAGACGTAAGCGTATATCGCTACTTGTGTTATATAAACAGGGAGAAATGAGTTAAGATGGAGAAAATGGTTTTTTAACCTTAAAGAAAGAAATATTTGACCTAATAGAGAGTCATTTTCAAACTTACATCAATGATAAAATTAAATAATATGTCCTGAATGGCGTGCCATATTCTTCTAATTTAATTTCGGGTAGGTCCTTCAATTATACTTATAAAAAACTTCACTTACTCAATCGCCAATCCAAGTGTCTAACTCGAGGATAAATAAGATTATTCCAATCGTCAATTCACTTTAATCTAACTTTAAACTTTTCAAAGGAAAAAATTTACTGACTTATCTGCACGCAAAAAAACAGTAAACTAAAGAATAGAAGCGATTTGTAAGCTTTTCTACCTTCCATTATAACATAAGTTTATAATATAAGTTGATACTACCTATAACATTACGGGAGGGTGTGGGTTCTTATCTAGAAGGGTCACTTCATGATAAGCACTCAGTGAACAGTGACAAACTTATGGGAAATAACTTATGAACTTATGTTTGTAAAACAGAGAATAGTAAGGAATACCAACAGTCGGCTTTATGCAAACACCTGCAGGGGAATTTGGGTTATTCCTAAGCTTTATAAATTGGGATGTAATGAACTCTGAGAATGGGTCAGTTTCGATACTCTACTCTTACAGGTGCAACCCTGGGTGTTGAAGAGGAGGGGTCCAACAAAAGAAAATTTTCTTTTTAAGGGCAATAGACCATTTGGAAAATTACATTCAGAGGAACCAGCATTCAAGGGCGACGCCGTGATTTAGGGTATTCTGCCTCTTTCCAAGAATCAAAGCAAGAGGTAGGAAGAGTTGGCTAGCATCACTCGTTTATAGAACTCTGAACTCGGGCTCCATCTGGCGTTACTTCTTGGCGTGAGGGAGAATAACCCGATGGCCGCCTCGCCCCTGTGTGTTAGTTTATCTGTATGTAATTAATGCAATGGTCTATTCTACAATAATAATGAAAAATTGCAGATGTTTTGGTACGGCACCTCCTATCAGGTTGATGTGCCGGACATTAAATTACCCGTTGGATTTCATCGAAAATCATAACAGTGAATTGCATTAAGTTAAGAAAAAAGGGGGAAGCAACAAACACGAAATGCAATTGTGGCTATCACAACAATGGCGAATATGTTCAATAGCTTTAATTTGTGAAAAGTTACATTATGAAAAAAATCTCATATGAAAACAACGAAAGCGGAGAACATTTTGATTAAATTTCGCCTATTAATTATAATACGGAAAAAAACTAAGCCGTGGTGATATAATTAGAAAATTGAATCCATAACTTTGTTAAACACAAAGCGAAATTAAGTTAAAATACATTATCACTTTTTTATGATTAAAATTTACGTGTAGGTTTATTGTCATTATTCGATTAAAATCATTTAAACACATAATCAAAGCTTCCTTTCCTAATTTTAGGCCAAACTAATATTGTCTATGTAATGAGCTATAGCTCATTCGATAGGTAATTAAATGTAGATTAAACTGTCACAATTTGAAGTCAATCGTATGTGTGAGAGGGGAGGAAACTTGCAAGTATCCAACCCCCGTTCAGGTCAATTTGTACCAAATTGCAACCCTTAATTTCTTTTCACTCATTTTGAGGCCAAACTAAGATTGGCGTAGAGTTCTATAGGCCCGTGGGGCCCGAGCCCCCCCCCCAAAAATTTTAGAAGTGGCCACGGGCCCCTCCAAAAATTTGTCATCCATAATACCGAAATCATGAAGATAGTGACCTCATAAAAATAATTTTTGCGTTTAAATGACTGCAAAAAACCATTAAAACCACTACAGAGCAGTGTTTTCCGAACAGAATAGTTTTATTTTGTTCTGTAAAATGTAAACAAGACGACCCAAGGGCTAACCATAATAGTAGCCACATCGGTATCTACTTAATTATTCTTACTTCAATAAATTCACTTTTGTTATAATTGAAATAGTGCGACATAAACAGAGAATTTGAAATTTACTTATGTTATAATTGTAATAACCCGGTTCCGAGAAGCTTTTGCTTTTAAAATTCCCCACGATTTCTTTGAATGTTGAAATAGGGGAGTGGGATTGAAAGCGTGAAATACTTGTCGACGGGTGATAGGAATTTTAAAGGGAGATTTAACCTTCCATTTTAAGGCTATATCATAATCCTCTCTCTCGCTTGAAACATAGAGCAAATGTGAACCAAACAATGCTTAACCTTACTAGTTAAATTTAATGCAATGCTTAATCATCTCATATTAACTCTTACTTCAATGACGAACGAAATATATCACCTCACCACAATCCTATCCCATCAGCTCCATTGGCTCTCCGTTCAATTATGAAAGAAAAATTTTATACTACCAAAGGCAGTACAAAGAAGGCAGTACAGAGATACTCCTACAATGCCACCGCCAACAGCGCAGGTCATACTAATGTCCACATCGTAGATGTATATCATACGATGTGGCTAAAAAGTGTAGTTTCTAAGAGATTTTTTTTCCATTTCGTTGAAAAAGTGAATTGACCGGTCAAGGCAGCAGCGGCTGGCAGCCCATCCTAACCAGATTGGCTGGTTTTCATGGTTTTCACGTCAAATAAATTTAGATACTACAACAATTTCGTTGACCGTTGACACAAATAATGGAAGGAATGAGGGATGGGATTGAAAAGTGCAACTGGTCTTCTGAAAATAACGCGTTTTTAGCATGCTCTTGTCTAGTATAGTCTGAAGCCGATTAGGCTTTAGACATGAAGTACGTAACATGTGCCATTGTGCCTGGAGGAGCTACACGATGTTCTCCAAGCTCCTGGGAAAAAAACCTCCCTTATGCGGAGGAATATATTTCGGTAGGGCGGCTCCTTCGGATCCTTGCGATCCTTCCGCTTTAAGAACCGATTTACCAGGTACATAAATTAGGGAACTACTATAAAGTTAAAACTATACACAATACCAAAGATTATTTGGGAGTAAGGCACGAAGATCTTATCAATCTAGGTAGCTTTTGCTTAGACTATTTAAGACGCCGTGTATCTGTTTTTAACGAGGATTTTTTTTCTGTTCTCGCGGCTACGTCGAGCCCAGCCGCTGGAGGCTCGGTAATCGGGATACCGCCGATACCTAGCCGAGGCTTACTTAGTTTTCGAGTCTACTATTATTCGCAGAGCTATTTTTCTGTTGAAATTATAAAAATTCTTATAATATTTAGTTGAAGACTTATTAAATGACTCGAAAATTTTCGAAACTTGAGCTTTAAAACGTTGAATATAACGACTAACGAACGATACCGCAAATTTGCCTTTCAAGCTTCCCGGTTATGTCGCCGGCGAGGTCGAGTCGAGGTCTCATGCAAGAAAATAGTAATAGCCGTCGCCGATTGGTCTGGCATTAAAGAGGCTATCTACGGTTAGGGGACTTATGATTGGTTAAAAGCTTTTTTGTTCGTCTGTTTAGTTTTTACTTCGGGAATGTCATGAAATATATGGCCAAAGCTATGGAAAATTGGGACTTACGTACTTTATGTGTGAAGCATAATCCGCTTTTGGAATAGTGCGACGAATGTAAGGCTAGGGATACTAGTTGCTTTAAAAGGAATTCGAAGGGAGACGGAAATTACAACAGAGTTATCGGCGTGTCATGCGCAGTACAATCTACCGGACTTCTAGATTTTAGTGCAAATCAAAGCCGAATCAAGGATGATGGCGGGAGGATGCGAAATCTGAGAGAAATAGGCACGCTGTGGAACGGCTTAGGTCCGGTGGAACGCAATAAATGGGGGAGATACTTGGAATAGGAATTCAATTTGTGCTTGATAGGGAAAAACAAGACGGCGCGCATTATATATCCCTGTTAAAAAACCCTCTGCCGCAGTCTCGTCTGAACGTACGTGAAAGGCTCGGGTTGATAATCCCTCTTTAAACATCTAGTATCCCTGGTAAGGCGCGGCGCTGGTAAAACTCCATAGAGTTGATAAACAATTTTCAAAATGTTTTTCGAGGCACAAGTATAAATTAGTCTTATGGGTTAAGTCGCTCTCATGGTTTTCTAAGTTGGTGATTTTCCCGAGTTTTGAAAGTTTTCTCGAAATTTTTGTAAGGATTTTTACATTCGCATTGTAATGCGCAAATACGAATAAATTTATTTTAAAACGGCCTAGATTATCTTAAGAGGAAAACATAGCACATGGATATACTTAATAAATATACTATATAATGTAGTATATATAAATTTAGAACTTAATTTTCGTTAGGAATTTATTTACATCAGATGTATGCATCATGCATGATGCTATCTATGTATTGGTCCAGGCCGGTTGGGCCGGGCCCCACCAAACATTTTCGAAACTCTACGCCAGGAGTCCTGGAGTCGAAATTTATGTTAAAATGAAAATAATTAAAGAGGTTCCCATATCAATTTTTAATAAAAGTAGGAATTAATAAACTAGTCATTGGGACCAGTGACCCTCGCGTTTTGAATAAAAAAAGTGGTCCAAGATATTAATAAACTGGTTTTTTACCTGTAAACCTGTCTTATTTCCTAGCCTGCCCTTCGGTAGGCGATTGCCAAGTGCTGCCACGTCGCGCCATTTTATTTGTACGAGAACTAGCTTCTATTTTTAAGATAGAGCCGGGAGCGTCCTTTACAATTTCGTCCGGTACGACCCTACCTAGCCGCTGAGGATGCTGGGAGGACTACGGTGCCGTAGGTGGGGGTACACAGGCAACGCTATAGGTATGGGGGTTTCCACTCCATTCATCTCTCCTTCAAGTGCAAATGGTATGAATCCTCCTTGCGTGTAAATTTTTCAGGCTTTCTGCGCAACCTCAACTTACTCAAGTCAAAGACTCGTCTCGTAGTGCTTCGGTTCGGTTCGGTTTGTTACTTTGTTTGTTAAATCGCAATTATTTAAAACCAAAATGGAAAACAGCAGGTATGATCTTTGAAATTTATTTTTGCCCTAAGGTATTTTCTGTTAATCTTGTTGTTCATTGTCATCATGTCATGTTAGTTTAACGGTATTTTCTTCGTTATTGTTCATTCACCCATCAGTCCATGCTAGGGTTGTAAATTTTCCGGAAAAACAGGGGTAAATAACGAATGGAGTTAGAGACGTTAGCTTCCGTAGTGTAGAATACAGTGGGACTTTCAAACGTAGACACAGAAAAGAGAAAACGCCTCGGTCGCGCCGTCTATAATTCAAAATAAGTATGATATTTTCCAACCAATAGCGTGGCAGCAAAGTTTCGAAAGTCATGCTGGGATATTGATTTTCTCCTGTCTGCTAGTGTTCGTCTGCTTACGACTGAGTGACAATTAGGCTTAGAGTAAAGTTTATTCATTAAGGTGCACTTGAATTAAAAACATGCAACTTTAAAGTTGGTAAATTCCTTATTCGATAATGAAATGGAATTAAATGTCGTTTTTGCATCCTTCAATACAGTTTTAGTTGTTTTAATTTCTTTAGTCACAGATACAGTCGATGATCCTGATCCCACAGTTCCCACTGGCACTGACTCGGAAAAATCACTAAGCCTTGGCTCACTGGGCCGACTCTGTAACCGCGCACTTACGGCAAAACAAGTTTGAACACATTTTGAGGATTTTCCCGGCTTCAAATTGTAAATTGTTGACTTATCTTTCTTCTTTAAATCGCTGTTTACTTGCGATTGAATAAAATATTTATATTGGGTTGATTTATGAGACGACTTCACAACATCGACACCCGCCATTTTACTTTACCCAGAATACCTTGCGGCGCGAGATTTTAAGGCAAAACTTTTAAGGTTCTGGTCTTATTTACAATACAGTTCCAAAGATGGCACTACGTTAGTTACAAATTCTATGACGTTTCAAGGTCCCACTGTATTCTACACTACGGAAGCTAGCTAGCGTCTCCAACTCCTTTCGTTATTTACCCCTGGGAAAAATGAAACGCGGAAAATTTTCCGCTAATCGGAAAAATATAAAACTAGCAATTAAGTGAGCTTTGAGTCAATTTATCAAACTTTTAAAGATTTTAAAGACGATCACTATCCTTTATGCCTGATAACTTCTAGTTTCACTTGGGTCTCTCTTAACGGTTAGGTCTCTGACTCTCTAACGCCTTCTACCGTCATAAGAGAAAACAGTAACCCTATGCATGCAAGCAGAAGTGAGATGAGACTAGAAGTGAAAGGCTCTAGCATTGGTAATAGATCCTGGCACTAGTGAACAAATTTGAGGATTTTACGCCGCTTCCATCGTGCCAGACCATAGAGAGAAAAAAATTGGTCGAGTTCCCTAAAATATTTCCTACCAACTTCCCCTCAACCTAAAACCGCGGAAGGCGAACGCGGCTCCATGAATATAGTTCGGCCGTCTACCGCCACGAGCGTCTCACGTTTTGGAGGGGAAATTCTGAAACCGCCACCAGAGGGCCAACCGTTGGTGTGTTATCAAGAATATTCACTAATGCCGTGTGAAGAATTTGGCTAGCTCAGTACTTCGAGTCTCATCTCACTTCTGATGCAAGCGATAGCCAATGAGTGAGCTTTTGCTATAGAAAATAGGGGTCACTAGACTCTGTGCCCTTGGACAATTTTTTCCACTCCGATTTCACCGAAAACAAAATAATGAATGCTATTGAAAAATTTTAAATATTTAACTTTTTAATTGAGAAACCGGAAGCGGAAAAATACGGAAAATTTTCCGGAAAAATATAGCTCGGTCATTTTCCGACTTACAACCCTAGTCCATGCACTTAGGCGCCGGGACAATTAGACTCCGCGACAATTTGGCTCCGCGACAATTGTCTTGGCGCCTACATGGCGGCGCCTAAATGGTGCTACCTAAATGTCACGGACCGACCGACTAAATATTTATCCATTTATTTTTAATCTTTTTGTTTTGTTTTGACAGCGAGATATCTTCGAAAAGCTTCAGTGCTTTAGTAAAAAGATATGCAACTCAAGATCGTAAGGATGAAGAAGTTGAAAATAAAATCCTTCTGCAGTTGAACCAATTGGAGGTTAAAATTAATTTTTGTCTTATTTTGAGTTCACAATCTTACAGGGGTCGTACGGAACCTTTAAAATCTGGGATTAAGTCGGGGACTTAAATTAATTTCCTAAAAATGTCAGGGATAGGTCAGGGATTTCGTTTGGTATATCAAACCATGATTGCTTCGAGCACAGCTAAATATAGAGAGCTACCAGAGAGGTTTGGCTTAAGATGGCTCCTCCCCTTGCAACCAAAATGGCGGCAAACATCACAGAGTGCAAGGCTAGCGAGGGGAAAATTCTGATTGGCTAAGTGAGGGTCTGACGCTCGGTAGGGGAGACTATCACCCCTTTACCCACACCCTTTGCGCCAGGTGTCATCGTGAAGTGGATGCTGGTAAACACGTACTTAAAATGGTCATGGATATTGGCATAATTTGGTCAGGGATTTTCAATATAAAAATATCATCCAGACCCTGAATTCTATAAAGTAAATTTTGTTGTTATATTTGCAGAGTAAGGACTTAACGTCGGGGAAATAATCACACTTGGTTAATAATAACAAAAGAGCATTTAATAGTACGTGTGAACACCTCTAACTTCTTAGGCGAACCAACGAGGGCCACGCGGAGTGGATTATACAAAAAATAAAGATACACAAAATATACCACTAGATGGCGCTATTGTCTCTGATTTTATTCAGTCCCCGCCAAATTCGAATCTAGTAGCACTGACACCCCTCCTGGATCAACAATCCCCATCATCTTCAGGTGTTGATGCAATTTTGGGCCTGGTATTATCTTTGTGAATTGATCTGCAACATTTAAGTCGGTTTTCACGTAAATTAGCTTCATCTTCTTATCTTCAATGAGGTCTCGAACGTGGAAAAGTTGTGTGTGCTTGGAACGATCGGAAGTGGTTGGGTTTTCAGCTAAATTCATAGCCCCCTGATTATCAATATTCACCCTCATTGGTGAACTAAGCAAGTGGTCTTGACCTATTTCTCCGAGTAGGTTTTGCAACCAACAGCTCTCTTTGGCAGCTTCACTTAATGCCACAAATTCCGATTCCACTGTGCTAAGCGAAACACATCTTTGTTTCCGGCTCGTCCAGCTGACTATAGTTCCTCCTAGCTTAACTGCGAAACCGCTGAATGATTTTCTGTCGGTTACGTCAGCCCCCCAGTCTGCATCTGTAAAAATCTCAGCCTTTTGGTCTGTTTTCTTGAATCGTAAAGCTAGGTTTCGGGTTCCATTTAAATATCTGAGAATGTGTTTCACTCCTGTCGAATGTTCCTGAGACGGTCTCTGATTGAACTGGCTCATGAACGTGGATGCAAACGCTAAGTCTGGTCTGGTATGAGTTGCCAGGTACAGAAGACTTCCTATTATATGTCGATACACTGATGCCTTTTCCTCATCTAATTCGTTCCCGTCTTCACAATGCGTATATTTTACTCCTAGGGCAAGTGGAGTCGCTGCATTCTTTGAATCTAACATTCGCATTTTATTTAAGATTTCTTTCGCGTATTGTGATTGGTCCAAAGCGTAGGCACCTTCTTCGGTTCGGGTTACTCTCATAGATAGTATATGGCTCATTCCTCCCAGATCTTTTACCTCCATATGTTTGGATAACTCTGCTTTTATTCTTTTGATTTCTTCATTAGTTCCATAAAGTACTTCATGGTCAACGTATGTTATAATTATTATTTCTCGTCCAGGTAAATAATATACACAAGGGTCTGCTCTGCAACGTTTGAATCCTTGTCCTTGAAGTACTCCATCTAGGTGTCTGTTCCATTGCCTGCCGGATTGATGAAGACCGTATATACTTTTTCTTAGCTTTAAAACTTGATTTTTGTTTTGAAGATCATCAGACGAGGGTTTTAACGTTTTGCATATTTCTTCGAGGTTTTCTGGAATCTCCATATAAACATCCTCTTCTAGCTCGGCATTCGAATATGCAGCTGTAATGTCTAGGTGGTGTATTTTCCAACTTCTTTCGGCCGCGATTCCAAACAAAGCTCTCATACTTTTCATCATGACTACAGGAGCATATGTTTGGTCGTAGTCCTGTCCGTGTCTTTGAGTGTTACCGAGCGCGACAAGCCTAGCTAGATACTTTGCTAATTTTCCATATTCGTCGTATTTGGTTTTGTAGATCCATTTCCCTCTAATAGTCTTCCTGTACTTCGGTCTTTCTACAAATTCGAATCTATCATTTTTCAAGAGATTTTTGGTTTCCTCTACCTTAGCTTCTTTCCATTTCATTGAAGCTGTTCCATTTAGGGCCTCTCTCGTAGTCATTGGATCAGGTTGCTTTGCCTGAGCCTCGTTCATCTTTACGTGATTACATTTCGGTTCGTTGTCGTCCGTGACATAATCCTTCATCCATGCTGGTCCTTTTAATGGTCTTCCAGCCCTTGATTGTCTTGCGTCTTGTCTTTCTTCATTTTCTTCATCCTGTTGCGGTTCTTCTTCTGCTTGTCTTTCTTCATGTTCTTCATCCTGTTGGGGTTCTTCATTTTCATCCTCCGTACTACTCCCCTCCTCGTCCAAAACGCCATTGTCTTGTACGTCTGACTTATCAAACCCATCCTCTACTTCCAAAGCACACCAAAGAGTGTCATTAAGTGATACTGATTTGTTCTGTGATATTGGTCGGACATTTTTCATGGGAAATACAGCTTCATCAAACTTGACAGAACGACTGATAAAAACGTCATCGTTTACGGGGTTCCACAAGCGATATGCCTTGGTTAGAGCCCAAGCACGACATCCCCAAACTCTCTTGTGCCTAATATCAATAGGCCTTTTCTTCCAAAGCGCTAACGGACACACATCTTTGTTAGCCACTGTCGGGCAACGGTTTCGGACATAAGCTGCTGTATGAACGGCATCAGCCCAGAATGAGGTTGGCATTCCCGATTCAAGGAGCATGCAACGAGCTGTGTCCAGTATGGTTTGGTTTGCCCTTTCAGCCACTCCATTCTGCTGTGGTGTTCCCGGTACGGTAAGTTGGCGATCGATTCCTAATTTCGATAAGTCTTCTTTGAAAGAATTGCTTACGTATTCTCCCCCATTATCACTTCAAAGGGTAGCAATTTTCTTTTCGTGATAGTTTTCCACTCGCCTGCGATATTCATGAAATTTCGCTTGAACTTCGTTTTTACGTTTCATCATATGAATTTCAGTATATCGGGAATAATCATCGATGAATGTAACCAGATAATTACTTCCGCCTTTCGACGTAGGTTTTAAGGGACCAACCACATCCGAATGAATTAACTTTAAAGGTTCAGTCTCTCTTGTTAAACTTTTCTTAGGGAATGGCAAATTCTTTAATTTTCCCTCCATGCAAACTTCACAGCTGTTTTGCAGTTGTTTAGTGTTAATTTCAATTTCGATGGTTTGCTGTTTTTCTAACTTCTTTACAGCTGCAACATTCAAGTGTCCTAGACATCGGTGCCATAAGTCTATAGTTTGTACATTCTTCGCGCAAGTTAATTCCCGACTTGATTCAGTAGTTACGCTTTTCGAAATCATAGTTTTGGGTAGGCCTTCGTAAACGAAATATAGGCTTCCCACCTGTGCTGTGGCAATAATCTCCTTTCCTTTGCCTATGGTAGCGTTTTCATCGTCTAAAGCAACTTGTAAGCCTTTTTCTGTAATTCGTGAAGCAGACAGCAAATTATCCCCAAGATCTGGTACATATAGCGTGTTTCTCAGGGTTAGCATCCATCCACCAGACTCTTTTGATAAATTTAAGCGTACATTTCCTCGTCCTGTACATTTTAAAGTGCCACCACCGGCAACTTCTACTTCAGTTTCTTCTTCGTTGAAGGTGACAAATTTATCTCTGTGAGAAGTCAAGTGGTCGGTAGCTCCACTGTCTATGATCCAGGCACCACTATTGCTAGTGTATCCTAATCGTGCGGCATTTAACGCCATATGTCCTGTCATGTTGCTAACGTCATTGATTGCGATTGCTTTTGCCGCCGAATGTTTCAGGTTTGTAGCTGTAGAGCTCTTCTCCTTTTCTTTCTTCTCTTTATCTTCTTCATAAGGGCAGTCTCTTGCTATGTGGCCGAATTCGAGGCATATATAGCATCTTCGGTTCGAAAGATCTCTATTTTCTGCTTTCTGCGGCATCCTTGATTTAGCTGACCCTCCTTTAAATCCTCCTCTATTACCCCCTCGAAAGTTGCGACTTCTTTCAGAAACTTTGGAAGTATTTCTTATTGTGAGAGCTTTCGTGTCTGACATGTCACTTTCCATCTCGCTTTTCTTAGCATATTCTATGCGTTTCTCTTCTTCGTTTAGTTTAGATTTTATGTTTGACATTGTTAAATCGTCATTGTCGATCCGTAGACTGCGTGCTACAAATTCGTATTCTTTGGGTAAGCCTAGAATAGCAAACCCTGCCAAAACAGTCTCTTCAAAGACAAATCCTGCGCTCCTCACTTTGTGATAAAGACCTACACGTCTGGTTAAATATCCTCCGATGGTTTCAGCATCTTTCTTCGTGCATGACACGAATTCCTTCACTAAGAGTAAACCATGCCAAGTATCAAATTTCGTATGTATTTCTTCTAGTTTTTGTCCATATGTCTTTGGCACGAACGCAATCTGCGATATCATCGAGTCCTTCATCGTTCAGAATCATATAGAATATAGATTTAGCCTTATGATCTAACGCTGTCTGAGCGGCCGTTAAATCTTCTCCAAAACCAGGAGATAAAGCATTCCAACATCCTTTTGCTTCTAATAGGCCTTGTGCCCTCATCGACCAGTGTCGGTAATTATTAGAATTTAACTTCTCTACCTTGTAATCGTCTCCCATTGCTCTGGTGTATCTTCAGTTTCCTTTATTCTCTTTGTTGATTCTGCTTCTCCAACAAAAGGAAACGTCCTTCAGTTAAGCCTTTGTCTCTTCTAGTAACTTTTCTTCTTTGAGTTACATTAATATTTGCACTATTTCTTCACTTAAAGCGCAGTGGAAGCGTGCTGGGCCCATAACCTGTTATATTTGCAGAGTAAGGACTTAACGTCGGGGAAATAATCACACTTGGTTAATAATAACAAAAGAGCATCTAATAGTACGTGTGAACACCTCTAACTTCTTAGGCGAACCAACGAGGGCCACACGGAGTGGATTATACAAAAATAAAGATACACAAAATATACCACTAGATGGCGCTATTGTCTCTGATTTTATTCAGTCCCCGCCAAATTCGAATCTAGCACTGACATTTGTGCTATTTTTGTATATTTATTTTAGGAAAAAGGAAACGTCCGCTGTAATGGCTTTGGGATGTCTTAGGAATTTCCTTACTATTACAAATTTAGAAGTCATGAATTTCACTGAATTCGTAAGTTGAGGAATCAGTCAGTAATTGTTTTGTATTGTTGTTGTAAGTTTTTTTCTATCTTGTTCTTTAGGAGAAGAAGATGCTACGAAAGTTTTTGATTCAAATGATTAATTTGAGCAAATCCGAAAGTTTAATTGAAAGTATCTACGCCCTAACCGTAATTTTACCATTTTTGGGGCGCTGCTGTCAAAGGGGACTTAAGGCTCTTTCAGACGATCCAACTTTTTGACTCAGCTTGATGGGTCAGCTCGAGTTGAATCAACTAGTTGGATCGTGTGAATAGACGCTGGATGAGTTGAGTCACCAAAAAAGTTGGCTAGGAAAAATTGGATCAGTGATACAATTTTTGCTGACTTAACTTTTTAAGTTCATTTCTCCAGCCAATCAAAATGAATTACAAAAAAAGCCTTTTTTGTGGGTTATTTCGTAAGTGCCAAGGTAGGTGGCGCTTAAAAAGTTCCATTTGGCGGTAAAAGTTTAGTCGTGTGAATAGGAAGGATTTATTTCACTTTTCCCTTCAAAAGTTGGGCAAGTTCATACAACTTTTTGACCCATCGAGCTGAGTCAAAAAGTTGGATCGTCTGAAAGAGCCTTTAGTAACGCAGACTAAATAGTACTAGATGGACTGCGAAATTAACCACCACCACCACCGAGTCTAGGCCTAATCAATTGACTCGCTTGCGTCGTTCTCCCTCGAACTAGCTCGAGCTGTAAGTCTCTCAGTAGCATTACGAAGTCATACTTATGGGAACGTATCTTATGAACATATGGTATTACCACGTGACTGTACATTTACTGTTCTTTTAAGGCCTTTTCACACCTCCGATACAACTTTTGACTCAACTAGATGGGTCAAAAAGATGAGTCAGCAAAAATTGGTCAGTGATCAATTTTTAATTTGGTTTTTGATTCAACTTGTTCCACTTCTGTTGACACGACCAAACTATATAGTTTACGCAACTCAAGTTTACTCATCTAAATGAGTCAAAAAGTTGAATCGTCTGAGTGAAGAGGCCTTAATTACTCTTCAAAAACCAGTTTTGTGGTTATATTTTGTTCGTACGTATCGCAGGTTTTACCGACAAAAGGACCATTCTTTTGTAAAAGTTTAAAAACAATGGAAAATGCAATTGGCGTCAACAATTCTGAGGTTAAGGAAGCTGCTTTGTTTTACTGTAAACATTTGATTGAAAATGAGTTAGGGAAAGGAATTGATGGAAAAAAGTGAGTATAATTATGAATCTATGTAAGGTACAATGATAATAAATTTGCAATACCTCGTCTGGTAAAACCATAAGTCTATTATGTAAGGTCCCCATAAGTCAGAAACAAAGTCAATTTAAGTCTAGAGCAAATGCCCCTAATGAAGGAAGCGGGTAAGGAAATTTCATCGCTCCCTGTCGGACTCTGGAGGTATCAAACTTCTTGTTGCGCATGTCTAAGCCTTAAAGATTGAATCGCAGGTTTAAAAATGGCGGCGGCCAGGAATGGAGCTGGGGACCTTACATAATAGACTTATGGTAAAACTGGGGTGGGGCTTAGATAAAGACAGGCTTTCCGGAAGCGTGGATAAGGAATGCGCGTGAGGAAATTTGTTTTCACGCTCCATATCTCCGACGACGGTTTATTCTGCTTCGGTTGTCAGCACGCGCAAAGCTAGGTCTCTGTGTAACCTAGCTTTGCGCGTGCTTCAGGATTAGTGGTCGGCATTTGGATAGGATAATATCTGTTTGTTTTATCTTTATCCATAATTTGAAATTATCCACGGGACGTCTATGATAAATGCAATGTAATCACGAATAATTATCTGATTATTATCCATGGATAACTGATTAACCAAAATTCTGTGGATTATCTTGTCCAAACGCCGACCACTATTCAGGATTTAAAATGTCCGCGATTTGTGTTTAGCTCGAGTGCAAGGATCTCTAGGCCTTAGTTTCAAATACATCATCTGAAATTGCCTACAGCCTACTACAGCCTGTATTAGAAACTAAGGCCTAGAGGTCCGTGCACTCGAGCTAAAAACAATTCGCGGACATTTTAAATCCTGAAGTTTTTCGTCTCTTGTCAGCACGCGCAAAGCTAGGTTACATAGAGACCTAGCTTTGCGGCGCGCGCTGGCAACCGAAGCTGATGGAACAGAGTATATATAGAATTATACAAAAACGAGTTTTGCTTCGCAGTCCTTAAAAATCTGCATTTATACACAATGCTTGGTGACACTTTTTCATACCCACAAAGGGACAGAAACTAGAAATTATTAAATGTATTGCAATTTGAAATGAAGTTTAATCGTTATGAGAAATTTGCTTTTAATTGTTCAAACATTTGTTATGATTGGAAATTTTACAACAAAAACGGGTATAAATGCGGCGTTTCGGAACAAAGAGCTAAATCAAGGACGATTATGACTCGAGTTCGAATTGAAGTTTAAAACTTATACAAGATGTAACAACAAACGTATAAGAACACCTTTTCTGAATGTATGATAAATGTCAAAAATACGACACTGCTTTTAAAGCCACAAATCAGAATGAGGGACCTCATTTTAGGTGTAGTTCTAGTGAAGCGACATTTTACTAGAAATAAGTGTTCTTCTTATCTGTTCCACCCTGAAAAATTAAAATGCTAAAAGCTCAATATGTATTTTTTCGCCTTAATTATTTGACAGGGATAAGTTTTTACGGGAACAGATTCTATGTAATTTCATACGTGACAATCTAAGCTCCCTTTGTCTCGAAACGCCGCATTTATACCCGTTTTTGTTGTAAAATTTCTAATCATAACAAATGTTTGAACTACGCGCAATTAAAAGCAAATTTCTCATAACGATTAAACTTCATTTCAAATTGCAATACATATAATATTATAATTTCTAGTTTCTGGCCCCCCTTTGTGGGTTTGAAAAGTGCCGCGGATTGTGTATAAATGCAGTTTTTTAAGGACTGCGAAGCAAAACTCGTTTTTGTATAATATCTGTCCCTTTTTGGGGAGAAACGTTATTTGGGAGTAGATTAGTTCTGGAATAGTCAAACTCAATCGTCCAATTTTTTAAGACTAATTATATAGTATTTCACTAAATCGTAACTTGCATTTGGAAATTGGAATGGTCGGATAATACAATACACTGTATAAAAACACACCATGCTGAATATTCTTTGAAACCATGTGAAAATAATAAAAATTCTCCAACTATTTCTTTGTAATCATTTAACCTTAGGCTCAGAGGTTTGCTTGGCTTGCAGGGCAAAAAATAGGCCCAAAAAGTTTTAAAAAAATCACTTGAACTTAATTAGAGAATCAAAATATTGAAATTAAGCGCGAGATGCAGCGCGTGCTGGCGCGTGAGCTAGCGCGTGGTTTAAAAATATTTTATTTGAAACCTATACAAAAAGGCCAAGTTAACCTTACACTACGAGAAATGAGATACTATCTCATTTGCTAGTGCTGTAAAGTTAGGCTGTGAAAAAAGTGTACCCCCTTGGTCGCGAAACCTTGGGTCTAACTCGCAAAAATTTTTCCACCTCATAATGTTAACCTCCATAGAGTTTACCATTACGATTTCGGATTGAGTATAAATAAAAAATCCCTGGCGGGATTTTCTTAATACGCTGTCGTTCGAGATTGGGAGTTGCCTATCCTGTAGCGTGAAAACAAATTTCTTGATGATAATGGTATAAATCAGCTATTACAAAAATGCATGGTTGCGTTACCATTTCGCCAATTTCGGTTAATGCTAATTACAAATTTGAATTTTATAGTTCCTCATTGGATAAAATTATCAGTTTGACAGTCAAGCTTGATGAATCCGATTGCAATGCAATTGCTGTAAGTTTTATTTTTTTAAAAATTGTAAAGGAATAGATTTTTTTCTATCAACTTTGTTCTACGACAAGTTTATAAGGTACGCGTTCCATAAGTACGAGTGCACTTCCTATACAAGTTCGTAATGCTGGAGACTTGCAGCTCGAGCTAGTTCGAGAACGACGGTGGTTAATTTTGCAATCCATCTTATTATTATTTAGTCTGCATTACTCAGCCTTTGACAGCAGCGCCTCACCACCAGGCGTCGCTTTACCCTGAATCTATGACCTACTTCACTCGCTTCATGACGAGCTATAATTTTTAACCAGTTACGAACTTATGGATGAACATAATCTTATGAACTTGTGTTGTTAATAATTGGTACTTTAGAAGGAGCTAGTTTAAGAAGTACTTTTTTATTTCTAATTATTTTGCAGACATGCGAGTTCCTTCTGTGTGTCTTACGAAAATGCACCCCAAAGTTTTTAAAACTGTTTTTAGACGCTACTCGACGTAACTCCAACTTCAAAGTTTTACAAACGTGGCTGCTAAAAGGGTTAAAGGAAGGCGTTGATGACAAGTTGCCACTCCTTGCTGTTCAAATTATTAAAGAAGTTATTAAGGTATTTATAACATGGAGAATAAATTAATAATATTTTCAAATTGAAGAAAAATAAAGGAAAACTTCAGCTAACCTAACTGATTACGCCTTTAAAGAACGGAATCCTTTTTCGAAACATATAAAAGGAATTAAACATAAAAATCCAATTAATAAATTACATTAGCATTTAATTAGTTATAAAAAATCCAGGACTACTGCGCCGCCATCCACCATTGCAGGTTTAGTAGCGTCTGCTAAATCGAACTTACCTTACCCTTACCTCTCTCGGTCTGTGAGAATTCAACCAATTCCGTTTTTGGTAAGAGAGGTTCGATTTAGCAGACGCCACGGATGGCGAGGCAGTAGTCCTTGATCGTTTTTAAGACCAATTGAATGTAATTGAAATATCATATTGTAATAAGAGATCATTTACTTATTTCATTTTAATATTTGCTTCCTTTTATATGTTTAGAAAAAGGCCGTTCTTTTAAGGCATAGTGTTTTGTTACCTGCACTTTTCTATTAAATGCGATGCTAATTAATAGATTAATGGCGTCACCAATGAAATCCTGGCCTCTGTTAAGAAAGTGGAGCTTCTTGAAGTAATCAACCAGTTTTTTCTCGAGAAGGAAATAAACAGTTCAGCGACTGATGTCTTAAATATTCAAGTAGAATGTTTAAATTTAGTCTCGGGTAAATACCGAGTTTTATTATTCCTATAAAATCCTTTGTTTTTCAACCTGTTCTATATTATCCTATAATTTCATCATTTGGAGATATTTCGTGAATGTTTCATTATGCGGACTGGTCTTATAGTTACTAGAAGCCTAAGTTCATAAGATATGTTCCGTTCCACAAGTTTGTCACTGCATGTTACAAACTGGAGCTTGTCATGAATAGATTCTCGTAAAACGACGCATGGTGAGTGGGGCGCTGCTGTCAAAGGGGGCTTAGTAAAGCAGACTAAATAGACATAGATGCGGAAGTTCTGCAAAATTAACCACCACCACCGAGTGTAGGCCTAATCAATTCACTCGCTTCCGTCGTTCTCCCTCAAACTAGTTATCTCGAGCTGTGTAAGTTTCTCAGTAGCATTACGAACTGTATAGGTATAGTGAAGTCATGCTTATGGAAGGAACATATCACTTATAAACTTACGACGATGCTGTTAATGCCATGAACTTCTGAAAGAAATCTTTTGATTTTTTTTTTAGTTCTTTGCCAAAATATAGAATCCCGCAAGGTCGTAGCCCAAGGATTAAATAATTTTATTACCGCGGTTTTCGAGCCGAAATTGATTTTAATTGCCATAATAAAAAGTGCGAACTGGGGTAATTACGGCGTAAGGTATTGCAAAATTCTAAAATTTAATTGTTCATTAATTCTAGCATGGTCATTGCTCTTCAAGCATCTTATATATTAATTAACGCCAGGGATATCTTCACGCCTGAGGTTCAAGAACTTCTAAGAAAATTTAACGAAGTAAGTGAAACTTTTTTTTTATTTTAAGCAATGCTTAAACCAGGGTTCATGGAAATCTGGAAATACATTTTTGACTAAAAACTCTGGGAATTTTAAACGATTTTCTTAAAATTCAGGAATATTATACGAGCATTGTTGGTCCTATATTTTCCTAAAAAACACTTTTTTTCCTATAAAATCCCATAATTCCGGGGGAAAAATCCAATTTTTTTCCTGTAAGGAATTTAAACTTTTGGCTGGGCTCCCTGGCATTTTGTTACCTATGATTCTGAATTTTGTTACAATTTTCAAATTTATATTTAGGAAAATGAATTGGAAAGCCTATTAGCTTTGGGTCTATCTAACAATTCACCTGCTGTCCTGAGGTCTGCGTCATCACGCTTGATTTCTGCCATGGAAAACTCTCAACCCACGTCACTTAATTATCTGTACGATAATTATTTATATTCATTGAAACTCTTAAATTCAATTTCAACCTGAATTATTTTCTTTTCGTTTCAGGGCAATTCTCCAAAAGGTAATTGAAAACAACTCCGAAAATTCCAATGATTCCTCGCTCTCTAGGATCAGTCCTTATTTATCAAATTCAACAATTGAAGATGATTTCTCTAATGAAGTAAGTCAAGCTTAAGTTTATAAGTGATATGTTCCTTCCATAAGTATGAGTGCACTTCCTATGCAAGTTCGTAACGCTACTGAGAGACTTACAGTACTCGAGATAACTAGTTCGAGGGAGAACGACGGAAGCGAGTCAATTGACTAGGGCTACACTCGGTGGTGGTGGTTAATTTTGCAGGACTTCCGCATCTATGTCCTAATTAATCCGCATTACTAAGCCTCCTTTGACAGCAGCGCCCCACTCACCAGGCGTACGTCACTTTACCCTGAATCTATGACCTACCTAGGCCACTTCGTGAGAAGCTCCAGTCTGTACCCAGTGCCCAAACTTATGGAATGAACGTATGACGGAGAGAACTTATGAAATTTCAGAGAACTTAAGATCTAGAGGTGAAAGCGCGCGTTTGAAAAGATCAGTCACGAACTGTAGAGAGCGACAATTAAAAAGGGGTTTAGTAAATTAGTGATCATCTGTCACTCGATGTAGCGCCATTTGGCCTCGCGCTATTGTGTATATTTCATTCAGTATTAATTAAAGGAAAAGGGCAGCTTGCGTAACTGATTATACTTTAAAAGAACTGCTTTTTTCTAAATATAAGTGGAATTAAATAATTTTTAAAATAATAAATGACAATCTTACTACAATATGATAATTAGTGGATTTAATTAGTCTTAAAAACGATCAAGGACTACTGCCTCGCCATCCGTGGCGTCTACTTTAGTGGCGTCTGCTAAATCGAACCACTTCTTCTTCCCCCCCCTCTACGTCTCTCTCCCTCAGCCTGTGAGAATTCAACCAATCCCGTAGGGGTAGGAGGTTTGATTTAGCAGACGCCACTAAACCAATGGCGAATGACGAGGCAGTAGTCCTTGATCGTTTTTAAGACTGATTAAATCCACTAATTATCATATTGTAGTAAGATTGTCATTTATTTTTTAATATTTTCCTAAGAGAATAGTCCTCCTTTTAAGGGCTAATCAGTTATGTCACCTTAACATTTCCTTAACTTTCTAAAAACTAGATGATGCTAGCGAAGAGAGATACTTTACTGGCGACGAGAGTATTAAGAAAAGGACGCGGGGGCGATGGACTATTGCGTGGCTGTATGAGGTTAAATTTTCATATTTTATTTTTATTATTTCAGGATGTAAGCGTAAGTATAAGAGAACATTACGAAAGGCGACTCCACGAAAACTATGTGAGTTAAATTTTCTTTACATTAGCTCGTATGTGCTAGGAGTTGAACGTGAAAGAAAAAATACTTCAGTCTGAAGTCCTTTCTAAGTGGATTCTATTTGATTTCAGCTTGAAAAGGAAACGCTCACGAAAGCGTATTTTAGTTTGGAACTTGCGCTTAAAGATCAAATGAAATTACTCGCGAGGTACTCTTCGCAGCAAGTGCAAAGCAGCGCTGAGGTGAGTTTCCCAACTATCTCCATTGGTGTGAGTGAGATAAGTGTAGACTACCGAATGACTTTACTGTCCCTTTATTGGCTTGAACTACTGAGTGGAAAAAATTCTTCTTTCGCTCTCGAGATCACTTATGTTCTATATTTTCCGAGTTGTCTACTCGTCTGGTGGTGCGTGTTATAACGTTTTCCAATGGGATCGACCGAGAGTGCTCGGAGATCGCTCCGTCATCGCTTTACCTCGGAGGAACTGATCTAGTTGCTCCCAATGAAAGACGAAAGTATTTTCAGAGCGGTTTTGTGACGTCATCAGACTTTCTCGTGTCGGAGCGGTTGCGATCAATCCGGGAGCGACTGGATAAATGGAAGACGCGCCTCGGTCTCGGAGCCGCTCGTGTTTTTCCATTGAAAATTATCTATACCCTCAACTCTCTACTATCGATTTCTATTCTAAGGGGACGTCAGCACGGAGTTCACTATCCAGTTCAACTACATACTTTGTTTTTCTTAATTCTAGACGGCACGTTTACTGCGTGAATTACGTGATTGTAATAAAAAGCGCGCCTCGCTTGAGGACCAAAGTTCCATGTTACGCGAAGAAGTGACGGCGCAAGCCCGAGAAATTGAAATTAAAGATTCCCATATTGAAGAGTTTGAAACTCAGTAAGTTTGTATGGACATAATTGTAGATTATAGAAAGATTTTAAGTCAGTCTCAGGGTTCGAACAGAACCTGAATAAGTCGGGGATATGAAAAAATGGGGGAAAAGTCAGGGATTTAAAGCTTTTTTTTAAAAAAAAGTCGGGGATTTCGTTTGGTATGTCATACTACGATTGCTTCGAGTAATGCTAACTAAATATGGGCCGTCAGGGATAAGCTGCGTGAAAAGTGGGGGATTTTTCATATAAAGATTTTGTCCGAACCCTGAGTCTGCCCAAAGACTATTAAATACGGGTGGCGCGTGGTTCTTTTAGGGCAGCGTCTCTCTAGCGCCGCGCCGCGCCGCGAACGATATTTAAACTTTTTCGTCGATTAAAACCATGGCCATAACAAAAGACTTAGGAGTCGAATTAAGTTACGGGACTCTCCCGCTAAGGGAGCTGCTGACAGCCGATGCCTTTAGAAGAACATGTGTTTTTAGCTTATAATTTTTCCAGTCCTGTGTTTAATAGTCTTGGTACTTCACGGGAATTCAAATGATATTAGCTTCTACTTTAATCTAAGCGTTAAACGTTAATTCAAGTATTTCTTTAATTAAATAAAGATTGGAGGAATTAAAGGCCCAATGCAAGAAATTGGATTCCGATAATAAAGAACGCATTTTAGGTTACGAAACTAAATATGCTGGGTAAGTGCGCTTAATTTGAATTGGAATTTATACGGCACCGTAGTCCTTCCAGCATCCTCAGAGGTTAGGTAGGGTCGTACCGGGCAAAATTGTAAAGGACGCTCCTGGCTCTCTCTTAAAAATAGAAGCTAGTTCTCGTACGCGGCAGCACTTATCATTCGCCTACCGAACTGAAGGGTAGGGGCGTGTGCGAGCGAGGTACACTGGGAGAGATACGGTGCCGCAGGTCGCCCATCATCATTTCCAATCCATCTCAACTCCCTTATCCCTGAAAATAGTACTGATAAAATAATAGGCTATTTAGGCCCAAAATTTGGCCTTGAATAGCTCACCAAATCATGTACACTATTTAAGCCCAAAATTTTGGGTCTAAATAGAAGCAGCTTTTTTATAGTTAGAAAGTAATTAGCTTTTAAATACCTGAAAAGTGAAATAATTAATGGTTTAAAACATAAGTTTATAAGATTAAGTATGACACTTCCTATACTTCGTAATGCTAGAGACTAAAGCATGGTTTTCACTTGACCGAAAAAAACTGGACGTCAAATGTCAGATAAGTTTTTACGTTGCCGCCCAGCGGTAGCGGCAGCGTTATAGCGTTTTCACTTAGCGTACACAGGTCCCGCACATAACGGAACCAAGGCTTACCAGACAAAAACTGAACATTACACTAATTGCGGCCCATCTATTGCCTTTCTTTTTTGGTCTTTGTAATATTTGTTTCCCACATCTTAAAGATATGGAAGGTTCCGAACCTCTTCAATAAAACTTTCGGCATTCTCAGCGATAGTAACTGACTCGATTAGGAACTAAATAAATAAAAACATGGCGGACCGCGGACGTCCTCTTGCGTGGTCGAAAATGACGTCAGGACTCAAGATTATTGTTGATTGGCTCGCGCAGAGCGTTAACGGTGAACGCGGCCGAAAAAATAGAGAGCTAACTCAACGTAATTTCTGTCCACCGTAACCGAAAAAAACCGGCGGAAATCACGCAGTCGACGGTATAAATTTAGCTTCCGGCGTTAGACCGTTCACACTACGACTGAATTTTGAGTTTGGTGGAAGATAGTTTTGGGTCACGTGACAGATTTGAGTGGTTTCTATTTTGCACTCAGAATTGGTATCTTTCTCCCCCCTTGTCGCGTAGAACGTTCCAGAAGGGATATTTTCTAACTTCCTCAATAAAGTCTTCGTTATTAACCTCTAATCTCTTTTTATTTCCATTAGTTTCATTTTTCTTTCTTGAGGGCATTTTTCCAATAAGCCTTAGTCAACCACAAAAAAAATGGCGGCTATAAATCTATCTCGCGGACGTGTGCGCTCTTGAAAGTTATGGCGTAGTCTGTGGAATAATTTGATTGGCTGCGACACCGAAAAAAATAGAACACCACTTACACCCGGCCAAACGGCAATTTCGTCGGGCGTAAAGATTTTTTGGTCGAACCCCTTTCTGTCGGGTTTTCCGTCGAGTGGGAATCAAGCTTTTGTCAGCATTACTAAGCCTATGATAGCAGCGCCTCACCAGGCGTCGCTTTACGAGAATCTATGACCCGCGTCACTTCATGACAAACTCCAGTTTGTAACGTATCTTACGAACTTATGGTTAAAATTAGTAACACGCAACGATACAGTGTCATGCCACTGCATGGTCATGCGTAGAAATGCTTCTAAAAAAATTAGCATAGGGTTATGTACAGACTGTTAAAGAAGTCTTTGCGCGTTGCGTTTTTCGCACATATTTTACTATATTTCAAAAACTATTCAAGCTAGCGCTCTGGAATAAAGTGAGTTATAAAAGTTTTGCATTCCTCTTTCATATTTTACCCGTTCCACAGTTGTCCTTTGCATACTTATACCGGAAACCGGAAATGTCAAAATTATCAACTTTGAAAATATTGGATTCTCGAGGATATAAATGCGATTTTCGGATTCCTTGGGGTCGATTCATATTTGAAAAGTTTTCACCAAATTCAATTCGGATGAATAGGTCACGAGTAATCAGCCTTTATTCAAAATCTGGCAACTTCGATTTAAATGGCGATAATTCATAATCGAGAATCGAATCTTTGTCTTAATAATGCTTGTTAGATGTTATGGCACCTTATGCGTATATATATATGATTGGTCTTGTGGCGCAATGCTTTGAAACAAATCAGACGTTCATTAAAGCGATGGTGAAGTGAAAAATAAAGTAATTTTTTATTGATTTTTTCCATAAGACAGTGAAACATCCAAGAAATAACACCGAACGATTTTTAAACTACGATTAGTTTGAAATTTCATGGATAATTTTAAATCAATCGTGTAGCGCCCTGCCTTTTTTCAACAATTTTCTCTTGGCACGCTCCGTGTTGAATCAATTTATCGAGAGATTTGATCAAATTTGCGCGATGTGACAATTGTGGCGCGAGACATGGAGCGTGCCACGAGAATTTTGTTAACAAAAAGGCACGGCGTTACGGGATTTATTTATTTAAAACTATTCTTAAAATCTTAGCCTAATTTGAATGGGAGGTATTTCCTGAATTTTTCATTATGCATACTGGTCTCATGATTAGTAGAAGAATCAATAAAAAATCACTTTAATTTCCACCTCCCCCTCCCTTTAAGAGAAAACCTGCGTCTTTTGAAGGAGAGAAGCGGTTTGAAAATATTGTTATTTGGGCCATAATATCATAATATTTAGAACTCACATTAATTACGTTTGGGTCTTCAGCCCGACTCATTGCAGCCCAATGAAAATCTCATTGGCATATGCCCTTCACGAGATCCCTTCAAATAGGCATATTCGACTTTTCCATATAAGAAACAAATTCAGAGGAGATGGCTTCTATGCTAGGAACGTTCGCTACGCGATTGAGCTTCGCTAAACGGAGCCTGAGGTTGGGCTATAGCCTCCCGCGTTTACTGCAAATGTGAGACCAGGGATAGATTTAATTTTAGAAGCGGGAATAGAGAATAGAGTAATCTTGGAGCGCGTCAAATTCCACGGAAAGGAAGGGTCTGAAAGAAGAGGCGTGTCAAAGCAACAAAGGTAAAAAGCAATAACGTATTTTTCGCCGTCCCAGTAAGCAAGGTCATAAAAACCTATAGTTTAAATGAGCCAATCTGAAATTTTAAACTTTTTATTACGTGTTGGAAGGAGGGGCTCTATACTGGGCTATGAGTCGGACTGAATTAAACGCTAACCGTTCTCTATTCCTTCCTCTAAAATTAAATCTATCCCTTTTGATTCTTATTAATGAAGCCGACCGCAACCAAAGCATGGGCAAAGGCGTATTTCACAACTGACGTTCAAAGCTACCGATGGAAAAGCCTAACAATTAAATGAAAAAAAATTAATGCCGGTAACAATGATCACAACTGAAAATAACAGCTAACAGCTAAAACGTACCCGAACGGTAATAACTTGAAGTTGGTCTCTCTGCGCTGCTGGTCTGCAACTCCTTTCGTTTATTTTCTATGGCAAAAATACTAGCTTTGGGAGGTATTGGGATATTAGGCCATTTTGAGTTTTAAGACTTTTATTGTGTAGGAAAGAAAACTATCCTTTTTAAAAAAATTTTGGATAACTATTAATATCATTATTGATAACTAGTTAAAAGTTGAAAAATATTTATAAAATTTGGACGAAAATTTTCAAATAACAAGACTTCCTTCGAGTTTCAAATTGAAGAATGTTCGTGTGCTTTATTGAACTATCTTATACAAACAAGACAGTCACTTTCAGCTTGAATTGTTGCTTGATATTTTATTGGACATCCCCTAGCCTTAAAGGGAGGATGAAGAGGAAAATAAAGTGATTTTTTATCGATTGTTCTTCTAATTATAAGACCTTTTTGCATAGTGAAACATCCAGGAAATACCGTCTGCGTTCTTGAACAATTTATTACAAACAAGACTGTCACTTTCAGTTTTAATTGTATTTTACTTAACCTCCCTTAGCCCTTAAACTAATTTTTAATATTTTATTAAATGACAGACATAAACGCTAAATCGGGTTCAAGTCGGGCGAGAGAGCGGGTCAATCCAAAGCTTCAATTCCTTCCTTCTCCAGAAATCTTGCAACGAGTCGGGACGTATGGGCTGGGCAATTGTGCTGCTGAGCCTAAACCATACATTAAAACAATGTTTTAAGTTAGTCAAGAATAATTATCAGGTTATTAATATTAATACCGGTCACGACGTGGGCTGGTTAGTCATACGGAGAAAAAAATACCAGCGAATAGGGCGGATATCTATTTTTAATATTACAATGCTTTACCTCCTAATTTCATTAGAGTTTATGTCTGTCTTTTAGAATACGATTAAGAATGTGTTTAATGGGAGGGTAAAATGAAAAATCAAATAATTTTTTATCGATTCTTCTACTAATTATAAGACCATTCTGCATAGTGAAAAATCCACCGTGTTGGAAATATCTCCGAATGATTTTGAAATTCCAATTAGGTTCAGATTTTATGGATAATTTGAAATAATGACCTCCGACCCCTGCCTTCCTAGTGACAAAATTCTCGTGGCACGCTCCATGCCGAATGAAATTTACCTTGAGATTTAATAAAAGTTGCTTGCGATGTGACTATGGTGGCGCGAGACTTAGAGCGTGCAACGGAAATTTTGTTAACAGGAAGGCAGGGCGTTAAGCTATTAGTCAGTGGTGCTTATTTCAAATTATCTTTAAAATATGAACCTAATTTCAAATTTAAAATCATTCGGAGACTGTATTTCCTGGATGTTTCACTGTGCATATAATGGTCTTATAATAAGAAAAATCGATCAAAAAATCACTCTATTTTCTTCTTCATCCTTCCTTTAACAGCTAGGGGATGTCCAATAAAAGCAACAATTGAAACTGAAAGTAACTGTCTTTATTGTAAAAAAAATTTCAATAAAGTACACGAACATTCTTCGATTTGAAACTCAAAGGAAGTCTTGTTATTTAAAAATTTTCGTCCAAATTTTATAAATAAATTTCAACTTTTAACTAAATACTAAAAATTATCCAAAGTTTCTTTAAACAGGGTCGTTTTCTTTCCTACACAATAAAAGTCTTAAAACACAAAATGGCCCAATATACCCAACACCTCCCAAAGTTAGTATTTTTGCCATAGAAAATAAACGAAAGGAGTAGCAGACCAGCAGCACAGAGAGACCAACTTCAAGTGTTTACCGTTCGGGTTCGTTTTAGCTGTTATTTTCAGTTGTGATCATTCTTACCGGCATTCATTTTTTTTTCATTTAATTTTTAGGCTTTTCCATTTGAACGTCAGATGTGAAATACGCCTTTGCCCATGCTTTGGTTGCGGTTGGCTTTATTATTAAGCCTCAACAGAGATAGACTTAATTTTAGAGATAGGAATAGAGAACGGTTAGCGTACAATTCAGTCCGACTCAGAGCCCAGTATAGAGCCCCTCCCTCCAACACGTAATAAAAAGTTTAAAATTTCAGATTGGCTCACTTAAACTAGGTTTTTATGACGTTGCTTACTGGGACGGCGAAAAATACGTAATTCCTTTTTACCTTTGTCGCTATGACCAGCCTCTTCTTTCCTATCCCACCGTCCCGAGCAAAGGGGTCCGGGACTTTGACTCGCGCCCACATTACTATGTTCCCTATTCCTGTTTCTAAAATTAAGATCTTTCAATGGCCTCACATTTGCGCTAAACGCGGGAGGCTTTTGGCAACCCCAGGCTCCGTTTAGCGAAACCGCTTCTCCTCTTCAAAAGACGCGAGTTTTCTCTTAAAGGGAGCGTGAAGTGGAAATTAAAGTGTTTTATTTATCGATTCTTCTACTAATTATAAGACCAGTCTGCACAATGAAAAATTTAGGAAATACCTCCCATTGATTTTAATATTCAAATTAGGCTAGGATTTTAAGAATAGTTTTAAATAAGGAACTCCGACCAATCCCGTAACGCCGTGCCTTTTTGTTAACAAAATTCTCGTGGCACACTCCATGTCTCGCGCCACAATTGTCACATCGTGCATTTTTTTTTCAAATCTCGCGCTAAATTGATTCAACACGGAGCGTAACAAGAGAAAATTGTTGATAAAAAGGCGGGGCGCTACGTGATTGGTCGGAGATCCCTATTTAAAATTATCCATGAAATTTCAAACTAATTGTCGTTTAAAAATCGTTCAGTGTTATTTCCTGGATGTTTCACGATGCAGATTGGTCTTATAGAAGAATCAATGAAAAAATTACTTTATTTTCCACTTCACCATCCGTTTAATGAACGTCTGATTTGTTTCAAAGTATTGCGCCACAAGACCAATCATATATATATGCATAAAGTGTCATAACATCTAACAAGCATTATTACGACAAAGATTCGATACTCGATTATGAATTATCGCCACTCTAACCAAGTTTGCCAGATTTTGAATAAAGGCTGATTACTCGTGACCTATTCATCCGAATTGAATTTGGTGAACACTTTTCAAATATGAATCGACCCCAAGGAATCCGAAAATCGCATTTATATCCTCTAGAATCCAATATTTTCAAAGTTGATAATTTTGACATTTCCGGTTTCCGGTATAAGTATGCAAAGGACAACTTTGGAACGGGTAAAATATGAAAGAGGAATGCAAAACTTTTATAACGCACTTTTTTCCAGAGCGCTAGCTTGAATAGTTTTTGTAATATAGTAAAATATGTGCGAAAAACGCAACGCGCAAAGACTTTTTTAACAGTCTGTACATGCACTTAAAATTTAATGTAACACACCAAATTAATTGGGATAATACAACGATCTTAGCTAAAGAAAAAGACTACTATAAACGTAAGATTACCGAAAGTATCTACATTAAAAAATTTCAAAATAACTTTAACTTAGAGGCAGGCTATGTACTTAAAAATAATTGGAATGTGGACAAACTTATAAAAAATAATAGATAAATAATATAATTATACATTGTTAATAAAAAAAAAACACGCGGCACCCTTATGGTATTCCCTCTAGCGACCAAATGTTATACTTCCACTAAAAAAATTTCTAAAAAATAACCTAGAGTAGAGTAGTATATTAACATGAACGAAATTAAGTTCAACAGACTGAATGACGAGCCGCGGCCCGAAACGTCTCTTAGAAATTTTAAATGTTTTAATAAAATCACGTTGGATATCTCCGTAAACAAAAGTTTTTAATTCTTTTAAATCTATAAAAAACAATTCTTTGAATTTCATTTAAAATAATTTATTGGAAAAAGTGAAACATCTTACAATAACTTTTAAAGATAGCCAGCTTAAAGACATGAAAAGTATTGTTTCAACAATTGAAGAAAGCTTTCCGGAAGAGCTTGACAAGGGACTAAAGGGGAAAAATCCATCCACTAACATTGAGAAGCGAAAACCTTTGCGTCAAATTTGGGATAACGATTGTAAAATGCATTTACAACGTGAAAAAGACGATTTGGAAAGAGATAAGAAGAGAAATGGTAATAGTATTCAACATAAGATAAGAACAATCTAAATATCTAAATTAATATCCTTGTCTTTCGCAGCTCCAGGACACACTGGTAATCGCTGGACGCTGCTTTCTTATCGAATTGGTAAGGTAAGAAAAAGAAAAGACGATTCTGCTTATTAATTTGCACTTTGCAACCTATTTTTTTAATTTATATTCTTTTAAATGTAGCTCTAGCCATCGCTTGCCGTAGCAAAGGAGCGCATGAGGCACTTAAGAGTTTCAAAATATTGAAACTTCCAAGTTGGAGATCAATTCAAAGAAAAACTACTAAAAACATAAACGATCTGGGCATCAACATGGAATACTTAAAAAGAGCAAAAAAGAATTTATAATACGTTTGCAAGTGAAGAAGAACCTCTAGGCTTTCTAAAGCCAAGGGGGGACGGAATATTAATATTCGACGAAGTACGAGTATATGGAAAAGTGTGCTGGAATAGCAAAAACCATTAATTAATAGCGTAGCATTCCCGAATATGCTTATTTAGACTTCCTTTATAAGGAGGTGTCTGACGAGAAAAAAAATTCTAAAGCAAATTACATGTTACAATTTATATGGCGCGATTTGACCTCCAACTAAGATGTCATTGGACCATATAGCCAATACCGCGGACACTCAAATACCCTTCAACTGATTATTTAAAGTTATTAAAGCGTTTGAATTTCCGGGTTTCAACATTTCTGGTCTTGTATGTAATGGAGCAAGTGCAAACCTTGCGTTGATAAAATTAACAGTTGGCTTAGAAGGGCAATTTAGCTACTCAGAAACTGAAAACTGAAGAAATTGATATTAACTTTAATCCCTGCTTTCCCAACCCTCGCCGCTTGAGTAGAAACATTTACTGGATCATTTGCCCATCTCATCAGGTGAGAAAAATTTATTTAATAAATTAATGATAATGGAAATTTTGCCTCTTCTGAAGATGAAGAGCATGATCAATGCGCTATATTCCTCTCATGTTGAGCGAGCCAAAAAGTTTCAGAACTTGGGAATAGAATTTGGATGGAGTCAAATTGTTGAGCTAAAGCAACGTGATGATCATCGCAGGAAACTGGAAGTACCCCGTCTTGTTCCCAAGTTATTGCAGAGCTATGTCGACCGAGATCCATGGACAAAGTTGAACGTGAAACCAGCAAAACTACTACCGGCAGGGCCGTCGAGAGACTTTGCGGGCCCCGGAAATGGTTGTGGTTCGGGCCCGTCAAAAACGTCTCCAAATCATTGGGAGGTAAAATATTTGCGTGCACAGTGGCGGGTCCGCACTCTGATTACTCTTTTCTCGTACCAACTTAAGCAATTTTAAGCCCCGGTATCTTCGTTTTCGTTAAAATTTTATTAACTAATAGTGCTTACTAGGCCTACCTTTATAGCCTAATTACAAGTGTGTACCTAATTTGGTTTTCGAAATACCTTAGTTTATTATTACAGTCACTGGCCGATCATGAAAATTCTAAGGTAGAAACATAAAATTTGAGATTTATTTATTATTTAAAAATACTGAAATTTCTTTGAAATGAACTTTAGTTCTCACTTTAAAACTACCTGTAAAGTGAGATCCTAACAAAAACACCAAGGTTTAGAAAATATGCCAAGCTTCGCTTTGGAACTAATACACCGTAAAAGTTCTGAGATCACCGTCGTGAACAGTATCTTCCCAATGAAACAAATTCCCATTTTACCGAAATGCGCCAAATAAGATACAAGTTAAGCGGGACAGCGGGATTTACGTAAAACGCCGATTTTAAATAATCTGCATTCAGCGTAACTATAATGAAGTAATTCACAATTAAATGAAATATTATAATTTTATTATTTTCTCTTGTGCTAAAATTCGTGTTAATCTAGGTTATGTTATGTGTGGTTTGGTTATATTGAGAAGGCCCAACGTGTTTGGTATCGGTTGAATAAAAAGTTTCGTAAACCCAAATAATAACAAAGTTTATTTTACTTTAAAACTGCTTGATTCTGCTGCTGTAAATTTGAACTACGCACAAAACGTTTATTAAAATCCAATAATATCACAACAATTTAGTGTAAAATGTTAATTTATCCTGATTTCAATATAAATTTATCTATTACGCATCATTTACATTAATATCAAAGAAAATTATTATTATGGTATATATCACCTAGTGGTCGGCATTTGGATAGGATAATATCTGTTTGTTTTATCTTTATCCATAATTTGAAATTATCCACGGGACGTCTATGATAAATGCAATGTAATCACGAATAATTATCTGATTATTATCCATGGATAACTGATTAACCAAAATTCTGTGGATTATCTTGTCCAAACGCCGACCACTAATATCACCTTTCCCTTAAAGTAATCAAATCGATTGAAAATGTAACTCCTTGCTACTCCGTTATTATTGGAGGGAAGTTAGCAATGAACGTTTTCGTTAAGTGCAGTCTTTTGAGGCTATTTTCCCTTTTTCGAAAACTGCCAAAGGTGCCGGAGTTCGGTCTAAAGGGAACTCTCAACCATGGTTTCGGTGGAATGGTACTTTGGTTCAAAAGTAGGGAACTCCATGAACAGCAAAGTTTTATATTTATATATTTTTTGGAATTCTATAGAGTTTATATAAAACATAGTCACTTGGCTATAGCACAGCAAAAGTGATATAATAATAACAATATTACCAATATTATAACCAAGTTAAGATACGTATTATATAATCGAACAGCACAAAATTGTATTTAAAACTGGGCCGTAAATAGGATCTCAGAAAATTTTACGGTGTGGCAGAACAGGTCCAAAGCGAAGCTTGTCATATTTTAACATGCTAGTTCTTTTACAGGTAACTAGTTAAGAAGTTCATTTAACTTAAGTATGATTGTCTTTTCGCTTCTTTAATTTTAACTCATAAAATATGAAGTTACAAGCATCCCATTTATGAGCGACTAATAGACGCTGTCTGCACTCTTTTCTTGTTGTTAAATTATTAAACTCTTTCGTCTAAACCCATAGCCATCAACTTGAAAGTTAGAATGCTGTTGGTATACATATTTAATAATATTTATGAATGCCCGAACGTCCACAGCAAAGAAACAACTATAAAAACTTAAACCTTTAAACGTTTATATTTTACTTTCAGTGAGAAGAGACGGCAATGAGGGACTGGGAGCATTTTAAGAGAAGGCTCAAGTTACGACACTACCACTAATAATTAATTATTATATATAAATTTGTACAACCATTATCCACTAAAACTAACTAAGGTCGAGGCCTGACCGGGCCCCCGAAAGGTACGGGCATCGAATTGCCCCCTCTCTCGACGGCCCTGACTACAGGTATTGGCTCTAGTTGTTTTATAAATTTTATCGTTCATTTTACTAGCAATTTAAAATGGTCTTTGATTCCTTCTAATTAATATATGAAACTGTTGAAAGGGTATAAATCTAAATCTATATTTTAGCAAATGAACGTTCTATCGGCTTTTCACGAATAGCGAATCAAGTCGAAACATCATCTTCAAAAGATCACAACTTGGTTAAAGCTACAACCTGCCTGTAACAAATTTTTCGAAACTGAAACATTGTGATCTGATAAAATAACGTCACTGGGTAGTGTTGTTATGGTTAATCTCCGTTGTGGACTTAATTACATTGACAAGTAAGTATGGATTTTCTCTTGTGGTTCTTTTAACAAGTATACTATAATGTCAGCTTCTTTTGTATAGTGGAGGATACCGACTTAAAACCTTGGAGCATCAAACAGAAAAATTTTATCTCATGGCAGGTAAAAACTAATTTAGATAGGCCTACATATCTATGTAACTGTGCCATTCAATTAGCATATATTTTAGACCTGGAAACTACTGCGAATAATGGTTTTTTAATGGAAGCGCTTGTAAAAGAGTTTTTAGTAACACATTCTATGGGCTATAACAGTAGTATATAAATGAGAGAACGGGATGGGTATGAATTTTCCCTAGACATAACAAGGGGTATGATACCCTCTGGGAAAATTAACATTGTGTAAGAAAATTCGACGGTCTCGAATGTTTCCGAAGCGGCTTTTTTGTGCACCTTGGACGGCGCGGAGAGTACGTAAGTTTCACGGTAAAATGAGAAAAGTGCGAGACGGGTTAGTAATAACATTAAGTGTATAATTTCGTCTCGATTTCTCTGAATTGGCTCTCTTGAACGGTAAGGAGAGGACGTAAATTTTACGGTTAAAACAAGATGGCCCCGGCCATATTAACGTTTTGCCTTGGCTAGCTAAATTTATTGTAAGGTGACCCCGGCATATATACTTTACGGTTATTTTTTTTCTTTTAAATATCAAATATCATTCCAATTATGAATAAAAATAATCTAGCTTGATTTTGGGTTATAGATTATGAAACAAGTAAATAATCAACTTCTGTCCTATGAACTGGAACAAGTTTCTTCATATTTTTGTTGCAAACCTAATATTTGTGCGATAATTGATGCGTTTGGGTACTAAAATTATTCATTGATTGCACGCTAATAGCAATATGCAACAAGCGCTTAGAATTAGCCCCGAGTCATGTTCTCTTGAAACTTGACGCAATAGAAATGAAGTAATTTGCATAAGCCCTAAAGAACAACGCTAGACGGGACACGGAAACGGATGGTGGAGATAAAGAACTGAGAAAATCGTACTGAATAGAAGGCAGGCCCGATATAAATTACTGCCAAAAACAACCTCAGTCCTTTTTGTTTATGACGTACTAAGCGTTAATTAATCAGAGAAGCTGGAACCGAAAAAACTTACAAAAATCTCATAATATTTGTGCCAAAAAAGTTAATCTAAAAACAATTTTATATATTTTAATTTAGTATAAAATAATTTTAGAACTAAAGCTAGGGTCGGACCAATAATTTTCCGAACCTCTATAACGCGCGTAAGTAAAAACATAGTAAGGAAATAATTTATAAATATAAATGTGGTTGAAGGGACGCCCAGCCTGCCAGGCAGGGTCGGACCAATACTTTTCCGAACCTCTAAAACTCGCGAAAGTAAAAACTTAGTGAGGAAAGTTTTCTCAGGCTTACAGGATTGGCAACTCCCTATGTTCGACGGCAGCTTATTTAATATAAAATTTGTTCTAGCTTTGGTTCTCAGCACGACCCTGGTTCCTATACTGGAGTGATTTTGCGGTAATCTATAACCTATTTTTAAGCGTGCTGACAACACACGAAAGAAATATTTCGAGACAAGAGACGAAAAAATACTGATATTTAGGATTTAAAATCTCGACGTTTTAAATCGGAGTGAAAGAACTTTGACTGGTAGATGGGCCCTGATTAGTAGGAGATTCGAACACCAACTGCCTCTCTAGCGTCTTTCTTGCCGCATATCTCTCTAGTCTTTGTGCTTTTTCTCTTTCTCTGTATTCTGGATTCAAACGTAGCCTTCTCATCTTTTCGGCTGATGTTTCTTTCACATTAGATGTCATTTCTGAACTCTCTCGTATTTGTATAACAGCCGAGTTAAACGGCACAAAGTCAATTTTGATTTCAGACCGTTGAAAATGTCCTAACTTAGTTCATGACTTGTTAGATATCCCGAAAACAATCTTAGTTTACCCGTAAATAGGCCTAACAAATAAAAATATATGACAAAACTACCCGTTCAAAGAAATACTTACTTGAAGTTAATTCTGAAAATAAACTATAATTAATGGTAAATTAATAGGCCTAATAAAAATGAGAACTATGGTAACAAAATTCAAAACAAATACTTATTTCGAACAATAAGCTTTCAATTCGCATTCACAAAAAGCATAAGAAATCTTCCACAGCCGTTAAACGCAGAGTTCGCAAGAGAACAAAGGTCCGGAAAGGATGTTCAAAGCAGTGATGCCAGGTGGGAAAAATGAAATTTCCCTTTCTAACCCTTAAAATTTCCCTTTTTGGACCAAAATTTCCCTAGTTCAGAGCTGCCAGATTCCGCGCCTAGGCTACGTTCAGTAACTGGAAATCGGGAAAAAGCCGTTACCGCTACCGATGTGATTTTATCCGAGCGCTACGTCAGAGTGACGTCAGACGTCACTGAACGTTTTTTCTCTCTCTCTGTTGCGTTTGATGATAGTTTCCATGATGGCGTCTGCTACAGATCTTGGATTGAGTCGAAAACGAAAACTTAACTGTTATTTTGTTATTAAATGAACTATCTAACGACGATAAAACGGAATTAACTTTAATTCCAGTTGATTTGAAAAGATCTAAAAAGAAAAATGTGTTATTGTTTCGCTAGTGGCTTTGGACTGGATTGTTCGCCATGGCGAACTTCAATTAATGACGTCATAAATCCGATTCGCATCGAAAAAACCTGCTCTTCCAGCCGCTATGATCGGTGTCCCATCGATGCGTAGCGTGACGTAGAAACCGGAAGTGCGAAAAACCGTACAGTACAAACATCGGTCTCCGATGCGCGCAGCGCTGCGTACGCTATCAGTTACTGAACGTAGCCCTAGAACGAAAATAAAGTTTCTTTAGTGCCACCGTCCGGAGGAAACGCGAAGCTTGTAGCTAGGGGAAAAAAATGGCAGGCCTGAGACCTGTAGCATCAGCGGACAGCGGCAGTGTATGTGACGTTTAAACTTATAATTCAGTGCCAAATGAAAATTAGTACTCGAAATTTCTTGCAATGAATGAACCACAATTTTCAGAAGAGAATATTTTCAAAAATGGTAAGTGTTGAAAACCTAATCACCCTAATATTAACCAGATTAGTTATGTAAACTCTTAAGCCTTGGTCATAACATGAGTATAAAAATTGGTAATACTGTTTTCGTTTTGTTTAGTACCTGTTGCTCTCTCTCTTGTCAAAATTGCTACTAGTATTACACATATTTTCCAAAAGATCCTACTGAAAAAATTCAAAAAGCTCTTCAGTCAAACTTTAAGGGAAATGAATTCACAGAGTATGGAATTACAAACGAAAAAAAAACACTTGTTGCTTTAAAAGAAGTCTAATTTAAAAGTACCGAAGATTGGTTTTGAAGTCAACCCTTCTTATCCATTCTTGGGGTGTTCCCCTGACGGAATAGTCAACGATAATTTGGTCGAAATGAAGTGTCCAGTCATTGGTGAAAAAGGAAACTTAGAAACAGTCCTCAAGAAAACTCCTTATGTAATCAAGAAGGACGGAACATTTTCTTTGAAACCCTAACAAATGTATTATGGGCAAGTGCAACTTAGTTTGGCCCATTTAGGACTTCAAAGTTGGCATTATGTAATTTATTCTAAACTGGAAGATGACTGTTTTGTTATTGATGTGCCTAAAGACCAAAAATTTTTTAACAATCTTTTACCAAGATTATAAATTACTTATTTTAAAAGGTTTTTTTGCTTATTTTAATTACTACATTCCAAATTATTTGAAATGGAATAAAAAGGACGGAATGTAATGGCGCAAATAAGGCTGAAGTGATATTTTTAAGTTCCTTAAAATGTGGTAGAATCTTACAAATTCATTAAATAAAATTGTTTTACAAAATTTCAGGAGTCTTGGGTTCATTATTTATTTGCATTTTTTTTTCACGGGTTTTAACAAGCTTGGGAATTGCGTAAGAGTTAATTTAAAATGATTTGAGGTCTGAACTTTACTTATTCCAAACAAAGCTGATAGAGCGGTGAATGAAATCAAATGCCAAGTTTTAGTTTCATGAGTGTCAAAAATACCCTATCTCGAGATTCGTAGTTTCCCCATTCTTGGCCCTCTCTACTTATTTGTCCATGAAAAAGGGGTATGAATTTACTGTTAGTATTTTTAATGATCGCATCAAATAGACCAGTACTTTGTAATCCTGTTAATGAAATTATAGAGGTGGCTTTCAATATTCCATTACAAGCATTAACATAACATGTATGATTTTCCAAGGTGTTGACCATAATGCATTTACAGGGTTGCCACGGAATATTCAAAACCAAATTCCCTGACTTTTCCAGGTTTTCCCTGACCTTTTTCTGAGATTTTCCCTGACCTTTTAGGCCGAAAGTGTAAATGTTTAAAGTGCTTATAATTAAATAAAGTCTCTACATTTAAGTTTTCAATGTATTTTTCACACCAAAACGATTAAGAAACATTTTTCACCAAATTATTAAGAAACATTTTAACTATAAATAACAGTCTGGTAGATTTCTTTAGAGAGCATTAACTTTACAAAAACAATTCTAGACATTTTTTAGGATTGCTCTAGAGTGTTCTGTGTTAAGAGAGGATGAGAAACTTTCATTACTCTTTCAATAAAGACTTATCCCCAGAAATTTTGCCTACTAAAATAAAATTCCCTGACTTTTCCCTGACCTTTTTGGCCCTTTTTCAAATTCCCTGACTTTTCCAGGTTTTTCAGGTTCTCCCTGACCCGTGGCAACCCTGATTTATCATTGGGCTTTGGAGTGGTGCATTTGTCGGTCGTAGTTTCCTCGGTAGTTTGTTGAACAGCATCAATCCCCAATCTTTCAGCTTGAATTTCTGCGTCTGCTGGTCCATTTATTTCAGCTGTTTCACTTGCATGCAAAGTTGGAGTTTGTGAGAGCTGATTCCTTTTTTTTCAGTCTTTCCAATCTCCCATTAGCCTTGAACTTTTGTTGATCATGTTTCCTTAACGGGAGTTTTTTGGAAGGAACAGCCAAGGGTCTAAGTCTGGGAGGGTAACTTAACTTATCTACAATAATAAGTCTTAATATGATTGGTTTTAAATTAATATTATACGCTTAAAACATACCTGAATGTCCATATTTCGGTTGAAGGCGGTAATCCTCTAATTTAAAATGAAGGGAGCAGACAACCATGGACTTGGTGTGTGGTTTACCCATTTTTAAAGCTATATCCCATTGTTTCGAGAATTTAACGTCGCGTGGAAATTTACACCCATACACGCTGCAGTATTTAACCATTGTTTAATTACGTTTAAATAAACAGCAAAACTGACAAAAAGTTAAGAACTAGCCTAATTATCGTTGAGCAGATAGTTGAGTTGTTGATTTAATTTTATAATTATCTTTGAGCAATTCAATTTAATTAGCTTTAATTTAACCATGAGTATGTTGATTGCGTTTGTCATTAATGGTATCGCCGGGATTAAGTTACATTTAAACACCTGATTAAACTATCTAATCATCGATCATCGGTTAAGCCTTGGACCTTGCAATATAGGAGGCAGAGAGACAACAAAAAACAAACTAGTATTTATTTCATCTCATGTTGCCCTCTATTGAATCTCTCAACAACTATCGTTAAATTTATTACTTAAATAATATAATTTTTTTAAATATAATAATCATATTAGCTAATTATAATTATTTAACTTTAAATGAGTATGTTTCATTGATTTAAATCACATTGCTAAAAATTATTGGCGGGCGCTAGGCAGTCATTCTCTCTACTCTCTCTCCTCTCCCACTTACAAAATCCAGCTGCAACTAGTTGGCGCGCGTCGGGAAGGGGAGGGTGGGTGGGGGATCCACATACTTCTACCTCTCTCTACTCTACAGTCTAACTTAACTCGGGTTTTGTACTAAGCGAGCGTGGGTCGATTGGTAGAGTATCCGGCGTCTTCACTGGCGTCAAGTATGGACCGGCAGGTTCGAGGCCCCGCACCGACAGAAAAATAATTTCAATTGAAATAAAATACGTTACGCCACCTATGAGGGGTAACGTGGACTACGGGTGAATTTCAAGTTGAAAATTCGCGGGAAATTTAAAATTCGAAATGTTCATTTATGACAAAATTCATCAGGTCACAACATTTCCAGCCAGCCGACCAGCAGAGGTCGGTCAATCGTTTTCCAGCTCTAAAGAGCGGCAAAACGAAAAAAGATAGAGAGAGATAGAGAGATAGAGAGATAGAGAGAGAGATAGAGAGAGATGATGATGAAATACTTTATTTTAAAGTACACTGCCCTGCTATTACAAGGTTGCCGAAGCACAGCTTACCGAGTCAGTCAGATATTGACATTGTTTGATTTAAATTTTTTGTACATTTTAAAAACGGTAGTTTAAGTATAATTAGCTAAAAATTGGATAAAATGTGTATCATACAATTTAAAACATAAATATAAAATTAAAATATAAAATTAAAACTCTTAGTGCGTTGAGAAAAGATGTGTGTTAAGTATCGTAATAGAGTCTCTTAGTACTGAGGAAGCAATGTCCATTATGGTTGTCATTGGCAAGCCAAATCGTTGTATAAAATCTACAAAAAATGTAGATATAGTTCCTCGTGAGCCAACATACAGGCCGATTGTTTCCCATTCCTGGATGTCGGGATATTTATTTTTAAAATAGTCATGAGTTGAGTCCATATATTTTTGTTTTTCTGCGTTGACTTTAAGTGCCTGGTCCTCATATTGTTCAAATCGAACCGTGGGGTCAAGTATGAACCCAATCGATTTCTTGGTTTGGAGGGAGAGTAAATCTCTATTTCTTGCTTGGCGATGTCGGTCAATTACCACAAGGTCTGCTCGTTTGGTGGTTGAAGTTAACGAGTCAGTACATTGTACTTCCTTGCGGACTTCATATCCCGTATTTTTCAAGGCGGTCTCCAACAAATTGACTACATGATTGTGTCTAGCAATTACCATTTCGTTGGTACCAGGGAAATCCTGCAGAACATGGCAAAGGGTTTCTATCTTCATACAGTTTTGAAATCTGCATGAGGTTGTTCCGTCTGATCGTCCCTGGGTACCTATTTGAGTTCATTTTAATTGCCGTCGTCCATTGAGAGGAAGAGAGGCCTTTTCCGGTAGTCATCCAGGAGTTAGCTTTAGAATATTCGGCGAACTGAACAACTCCAAGACCTTTCCCTGGAAGTTTGCTCCATTCGTCAAAAGCGTTTCTCCGAAGAGTATCACGCAGTTTTTGCACCGTAGGTTTACAATTGGGCTCTGGTAATTGGATGGAGAGCCTTTCTAAACATTCATCCCGTTCCTTTGCAAGGTCACGGCATGCATTAAGGACTGGGTCATTAACAGCCTCTAATTTAAGGCTAATACTGTAATGCTGGAGGTATGCCTCCCAGGAAGCACATACCATTCCAAGACCTCTCAGTTTCCTTGCTGAGTATATCATGCCGTCCGGACTATCAGTGGGAATCAATAGAATTTGCTTGACTGCGCCCCTGATAAAGCTGTCCAAGTCATTCAGAAATTGTTTAGTTAAATTCTTCAGCGGGGCACTTTGAAGCGGGTATACAACAGTAGGCCATAAGAATTGGTTTATTATGTTATGCTTCTGACTCGGATGAAGAAGAGGGCTAGCAACCAGATGATCCAGGTCTTCCGCAACTCGTTTTAATACATGCTCCTTGTCCAAGACAATTTCGTCCGAAAAATTTACCCCCAGATATTTCATTCTTTCATCGTTGCGGAGGATCGGAATAACCTCACCATTGAGGGTTTGTATATATTCAGCTGATTGATCCAGTTTACCATTCTGTATAACTATCGCTTTACTTTTATTGCAGTTGATCGCCAGCCCGATTTCTTGAAGACCATTCATGACAATCTGCACAAGAGTTATAGCGCCCTCTTTATTCTTTGCTACCACAGCCGTGTCATCCGCGAAACCTAGGCCTGAAATAGGTTTCTGACCCTGAAGCATTTCAATTCCATGAGCCCTAGCCACCGTGTCTTCAGTAATTTCCTTAAGAATGAAGTCAATGGCGATATTGAACAGAGTAGGAGATAACGGAGCCCCCTGTGGAACGCCTCTTCTTATTTTAATTCTTTTCGTTTTCTTTCCATCCGCCTCGATTTGAACCTCGTTATTAATTATAAGTTCCATTAAAAGTTTCCTTTGCCTCTGAGTCAGAGGTAGAGTAGCCAAAGATTTTTCAATATGTGTATGACTTATGTTATCGAAAGCTTTAGTGACGTCCAAAAAAACGATCGCACAATTCGAGGATTTGAGTTTGGCCGCTTGAAGGACACCGTTTATTAACGAAGAGTTTATGTGGGCACCAGGGGTTGCCACAAATCCTCTTTGCGCAGCACAGGGTTGGAATTGTTTTCTTATGCGGCCATCAATGGCACGCTCAATTATTCTTCGAACGATTGAAAATATCATTATAGATCTCCAGTTATTAAGGTCCTTTTCATCCCCTCCCTTGTGAAT
>JAEQBA010002535.1:170001-257201 GCA_019434445.1 Phalangium opilio
ACATGGATATACATGTACTGTGGATTTTAGTATTATTAAGGTACAGTTTTCAAGGAAGATATACTGTAGAGTACGTCTGTATAATTTTCGATAAAAATTTCCTATATAAAGCTTAATTCTTAATTCTAAACATTATTCTGCGCATCTCTTACACCTCAGAATTTACATAGTAATACGAAGTAAGTATGAGCAATCTCTACCTTGATATTTTAAAATATTTCTAAGGCTTTTCAAAACTTTATAGGGATCCCCTGAAGATTTTCCCTATTTCTACCACGAAAGGCGTATCAGTAACTCCAGACTGTAATATTTTCATTGGAGCTCTGAAGTTTCGGCATCCCATTGACTGAAAATCATTTCAAACAATTTCAGGACAAGAACGATAAAATATCTTCATTCTTGGGAAGCGATTCCATTGAAAACACTTCGTTTTTCTTCGAAGGATCAGAAACAAGGCGGGTCCAGCTGAGCATTTTCTAAATCTGCTCCGTCGCCAAATGACTCTCGCTGGTATTGAGGGCGCAATTACGGTCACCGACGTAGTCCAGGGCGGCCTTCATGATCCCTCCACCAACACCTCGTCCACGGTACTCGGGTCAAACGACGTATAGACTCAAGAAGGCCAGTTCTTCGCGAGAAAAAACGGCGGCGCAAGTACCAAGTATTTGACCTGCGTCAAAGCACGTAGACGAATTGGTCCGATTACATATACATCTGGTACATCCACGTTACGAGACAACATTCAAAGTAAGTACTTGTCAAAATTTATCACGGAACAACATCCAAGCGAGATTGTGTTACAATTATCATCGTCAGTAGCGGCTACGAACATTCCGTCGGATCAATTTGAAATCAAGTACTTAGACTATCACTACCCTGGTACATCCCAGTTTCTTCCCAAATGGCCAACGCTTGAGGAAGATCCTCCTCTTTCATGTTTCGTACAGTATGTTGCGGTACACTGATAATGGTAGCTAATTAACACACTCAATTAATTATCCGGCCCTTGGAAACTGCAATCCAAAGAGAAGCCTCACCTAACCTTATCGAGACTCTGGTCCCGACTAAACTAAAACTACAGTTTTCATTTCCAAACCGTTCAAGCAATGATATATTTTCTACAAGTACAAGTACAAATTTCCCTCCCTCTTTACAAGTACCAATGGTGCAACATAACCTACTCAAAACGGACGAAAACTACTATGATGGAACGAAAGACTACCGCGATTCCAAATGTCCTCTAAACCAACTTAATTCACACACATAAGTTGAACGGTTCGAGCGAGTACCGGCAGCTATGGTATCAACACCATTAGAAAAAGCAGACCCAACTCTAATCGCTGCCGTTAAAAGCGCGTCTGTGTTTTGAAGAGCTTAACAATAAAACCGTCCGCAGTATATATGTGAAAGTTTGTTGGAAGCAATAAGTTTTCGTGCAGAAATACGAGTTTACTCTCCTGGATAAAGACTTGACAGCGAAGCCAAAAGCAGCCTTACTCGTATAACACAGTCAACCAATAATGTCTAGTACAGATAAGCCTTTTAAATCTTAATGACGCGGGTTTCGGTGGTGTATATCTAAAGCGAGACAAACAGTTTGAACCTTTTTCCATCGAAATGGTCTATGAGACGGGTGCTATAGACAATCCCCTCTCTCTGCCAGACCATCCGTTAAGGAATTTTTGGAGCAGTTATTAAGGAACCAATTATTCTTTAGAAAATCATTCACTGCTAACATCTTTGGAATTCCCCTGTCATAATTAAATTTTTTTTTTCTTTGATGGGCCTAAAATTTATTATATTATACTTCTTAACTAAACACATTAGCAATTAGCATTATTTAATCCTGTTTCAGTCAGATGACCCAAATCAACTAATTGTTGTAGCAATTAGCATTATTTAATCCTGTTTCAGTCAGATGACCCAAATCAACTAATTGTTGTTAAATAAATTGTAGTCAAATTTCGATTGTTTGAAAATACATTTTAATCAAATTATAATAGACTTATGAGCAAACTGATCAGTTGACAAATTACTCAGAATGAAAAATCATTAATATTTTTAAATCGTGTTCAATTGAGAAAAAATAATAGTTAACAAAAACTCATTTGCTGTTTCTGACCTTTTTCAAATCCCTAAGTTTTTCCTCACAAAAAATTGAAGTCCATAAAACTTTCAAATCAAGCTGATCATTGAACTGGGTTACAAGATCAGTGTATGAATTTTCCTCAGTAACTTGAGGACTTAGATGATTTTCATCCATTGTGTTCAAACAATCATCAGGGTTCCAATTAATGCTTGGACTTATATCAAATGTTATACTCTTAATTGGGTCATCTGACACCAGCGATTTGCACTGATTCAACTTTGTGTCAGGAGTATTTAGAGTCTCCGAACCAGATAATTGCTCAAAAGTCATATCATAAAGACTACTATGATCGACTTGTTCAATTAGTTGTGGTTGGTGGTGTAAAACACCATAATCATTGGGGGATTCCTGCTTTGCGCTTGAAGCGAAAGGAGGTATTGTATGGCGAGCCAAAGCGGACAAAATTCGAAATTCGCTCTCCCTCCTTAGATATTTCGCGCTCTCCCTCCTTATAATACCCTCGCTCCCTCTCTTTAAACCTCGCTCCCTCCCTTCAAAACCTTCCCTCTCTTTCAAAACCTCGCTCCCTCCCTTCAAAACCTTCCCTCTCTTTCAAAATCTCGCTCTCCCTCTTTTTATTACCCTCGCTCCCTCTCTTTAAACCTCGCTCCCTCCCTTCAAAACCTTCCCTCTCTTTCTAAACCTAGCTCTCCCTCCTTATAATACCCTCGCTCCCTCCCTGCAAAACCTTCCCTCTCTTTCTAAAACTCGCTCCCTCTCTTTAAACCTCGCTCCCTCCCTTCAAAACGTTCCCTCTCTTTCTAAACTCGCTCTCCCTCCTTATAATACTCTCGCTCCCTCTCTTTAAACCTCGCTCCCTCCCTTATAATACCCTCGCTCTCCCTCCTTATAATACCCTCGCTCCCTCTCCTTATAAAAGCCTCTCTCCCTCTCCTTATAAAAAGCCTCGCTCCCCTCTTTATAATAGACTCGCTCCCCCTCTTTATAATAGAGTCGCTCCCCCTCTTTATAATAGAGTCGCTCCCCCTCTTTTATAATAGAGTCGCTCCCCCTCTTTATAATAGAGTCGCTCCCCCTCTTTATAATAGAGTCGCTCCCCCTCTTTATAATAGACTCGCTCCCCCTCTTTACAATAGCCGCGCTCTCCCCTCAGTAAAACGGTCGCTCTCTCCCCTCAGTAAAACGGTCGCTCTCTCCCTTCAAGATAGCGTCCGCGCTTGCTTGTTTTTTATCGTTGCCTTCCACAGTACATTTTTTTGTTGGGATGCGCTATTTTGCAAAGCCATACAGTTGCGGTGAAGATATTCAAACAGCTCGCGCTACTTTGCAGACCGTAGTTCAGGAGACTCATACTGCAGACTCTGTATAGGTTGGAATTATATACAAATTATTATGGATAATTACAGATAATTATAAAATAAAGTGCAAAATAAACTAAAATCGTATTATCCATAATTTATTCATGTAACACCATGCCAATTTTCTGGGTAATTTTATAATAAAGTGACGTAGCTTCTGGTTAATAAGACAGAGCTCTGGTGCTTAACTATGCAAACGTTAGCTCACACGATTGTCAGATATTGAAGAGGTAATTTCGGAAATTACTCGGGTACAAGCATGCTTGTTGTAGTGTTTTTTCGACAGTCATTTAGGCGGTCCAAAACAGTCCGAAAATTAGTGAGTGCACTTTTCGGCAAATTGCAAAATGAATTAATTAATCTTCATTAACAAATTAAAACTAATATCAATTTGTCTGTATGTTGTACTCAAGCAATTATTGTGCAACTTTAGAAATAATTACTTTTGTGTTATGGTTTTAATTAACCTTTCCATCCCATTTCTCCCCATCTCAGAGAAATAATCGGATTTTTTCTCCCAATTTTTAAGATTTCCATTTCTGCCAATCGGATTTTTTCTCCCAATTTTTCACATTCCCATTTTCCCCAAAAACCACGTTCCTCCCATAGCTCTTAGATACAGAATTTAGTAAGGTGGAATTGATTAGGTTCGTTGCAGTTGTAATTGATTACATTAGGTTAGGTTGGTTGTATTATAGTTAATAAGGTTAATTAATTAATTTAGTTTGGAATTGAAAAAATAGGTTGGGTTAGGCCGATTTCTTATTGGAAATGTTTTCTATACGTTTTTAACTATATTTGGAAAGTCATTATTTTGGTCGAATACATCTTCTTTAGCAAAATATTGCTTCTTTTATAGGGCAGGTTTCGTTAGGTTGGAATTGAAACAATTATTAATGTTGCGCTCACTCAAAAACCAAATTTTTAGGAATTTCGGGAAAAATAACTCAAAATTAATAAAATTTCAAAAGGACTGTATGGGATTTGATTAAACGTCGTAACTCATTCAGTATCTATAACCTATTGCGGAAATTAAGAATGAATGATAGAGCCAATTATAAGAAGTACTTGAGAATGACTCCGACAACATTTGAGAGTTTATTGCAAATAGTGGGTCCTTATATTCAGAAGAACGACACAATTTCTATTGCTTAAAAATAAGGCCAAGTAGGATGAAAGAAAGAAAAAAAATCTTCTTTGGTCGCTAGAAAATAGATTTTGGGCGATAATAGGTAAGAGCTGAGCAGCGAATAAAAAGGCCCCTACCCACCCACATTTTATACGGGCAAAGCTGACCTATTCGCTCGTAAATATAGTTTGGAAACTATTCCGGGCGAAAGGGGTGAGCGAATGGCCATAACTATGTCAGACTAGGCGAACGGACGAGCGAACTGCTCATGACGGGCTATTCGCTCCTCCGTTCGCTTCTCAATTCGCCAGGTGTGAACCAGGCTTAATGTTAAAGTCCAATAGAGCAGATCATTTAGCGAGCCGTATCCTAAAAAACTTAATTCACCGGTATATTTCCGTTACATTTTTTCCCAAAATTTCCAAATACCGACGAAAAGGTAACTGAACATAGTTGTATATAAATAGATTCTACGAGTACGAAGAAAAAACCTGTATTACCATAAGTTAATTATCCTCCTCTAAGTACACAAATGCGGGGTTTCGGCTGGGTATCTTCGGCAGGGTAGCGTGACGTCAGAACTTGTATGGCTCTAAGATCGAAAGAGAGAAACTTCTGTCGAGGTGCAGCCACCGAACGGCCGAGACTGTTACTAAATGTGTGGAGCTATATTTTGGCAGAGTTCTCTAGTAGTATTTCTGTTAGTGGTCAAGCTGTCAGGTGAACCCCCCCCTCCCGCTATCTCAAAACTTCGTATTTTTATCTCTCGCGTAGGGTATTGGGGAAAGCATTTTTCAAACCGAACCCCAATATTCTTCTCTCTGAAGAGTTCGAGGCAGGTTTCAGGCCTAAAGCGTAGTAAAGAATATGTAGGAAGCGCTAGTTCATACAGCACAATTTTGTATTAATGTTGAGTTGATACATGTTACGGATAGGGGATAGGGTATAGGGTCTTTGTAAAGGAATCCAGACAGACACTATTGCCATAGGAAGCATAGCGTTTTGTGTACTTAGAGGAGGATAATTAACTTATGGTATAACCAAAAATACAAAGATATTAGAACAAAAAGTACAGTTCGTACAATCTTAATTGCGAGGGGGTAGACACTTCATTTTTTGTGTAACCTTGAGTTCGAATTTTGCAAACACCAATCTGAGATGGGGAGAAATGGAAACATACCTTAAAGTTAATTAAAACCATAACACAAAAGCAATTATTTCTAAAGTTGCACAATAAATGCTTGAGTACAACTTACAGACAAAATTGATATTAGAATTAATTTGTTAATGAAGATTAATTAATTCATTTTGCAATTTGCCGAAAAGTGCACTCACTAATTTTCGGACTGTTTTGGACCGCCTAAATGACTGTCGAAAAAACACTACAACAAGCATGCTTGTACCCGAGTAATTTCCGAAATTACCTCTTCAATATCTGACAATCGTGTGAGCTAACGTTTGCATAGTTAAGCACCAGAGCTCTGTCTTTTTAACCATAAGCTACGCCACTTTATTTTAAAATTACCCAGAAAATTGGCATGGTATTACATGAAAAAATTATGGATAATACGATTTTAGTTTATTTTGCACTTTATTTTATAATTATCTGTAATTATCCATAATAATTTGTATATAATTCCAACCTATACAGAGTCTACAGTATGAGTCTCCTGAACTACGGTCTGCAAAGTAGCGCGAGCTGTTTGAAAATCTTCACCGCAACTGTATGGCTTTGCAAAATAGCGCATCCCAACAAAAAAATGTACTGTGGAAGGCAACGATAAAAAACAAGCAAGCGCGGACGCTATCTTGAAGGGAGAGAGCGACCGTTTTACTGATGGGAGAGAGCGACCGTTTTACTGAGGGGAGAGCGCGGCTATTGTAAAGAGGGGGAGCGAGGTTATTGTAAAGAGGGGGAGCGAGTCTATTATAAAGAGGGGTAGCGAGAGGGAGCGACTCTATTATAAAGAGGGGGAGCGAGGCTTTTTATAAGGAGAGGGAGAGAGGCTTTTATAAGGAACACACCCAAATAGAGGGAGCGAGGGTATTATAAGGAGGGAGAGCGAGGCTTTTATAAGGAGAGGGAGCGAGGGTATTATAAGGAGGGAGAGCGAGGCTTTTATAAGGAGAGGGAGCGAGGCTTTTATAAGGAGAGGGAGCGAGGGTATTATAAGGAGGGAGAGCGAGGCTTTTATAAGGAGAGGGAGCGAGGCTTTTATAAGGAGAGGGAGCGAGGGTATTATAAGGAGGGAGAGCGAGGCTTTTATAAGGAGAGGGAGCGAGGGTATTATAAGGAGGGAGAGCGAGGGTATTATAAGGAGGGAGAGCGAGGCTTTTATAAGGGGAGGGAGCGAGGTTTAAAGAGAGGGAGCGAGAGTATTATAAGGAGGGAGAGCGAGGTTTAGAAAGAGAGGGAAGGTTTTGAAGGGAGGGAGCGAGGTTTAAAGAGAGGGAGCGAGTTTTAGAAAGAGAGGGAAGGTTTTGCAGGGAGGGAGCGAGGGTATTATAAGGAGGGAGAGCGAGGTTTAGAAAGAGAGGGAAGGTTTTGAAGGGAGGGAGCGAGGTTTAAAGAGAGGGAGCGAGGGTAATAAAAAGAGGGAGAGCGAGATTTTGAAAGAGAGGGAAGGTTTTGAAGGGAGGGAGCGAGGTTTAAAGAGAGGGAGCGAGGGTATTATAAGGAGGGAGAGCGCGAAATATCTAAGGAGGGAGAGCGAATTTCGAATTTTGTCCGCTTTGGCTCGCCATAGTATTGCGCTGTTATATTGCATAACAGCAAGGGCTCCATCATATCCATGGAAATGCTAATCATTTCCTGGGGAGCTCTGTCAAAGTCACGAGAAGCAACTCTATCCAAATCAGGAGAAGTAGCAACAGATTTGAGTTGTTCCGATAGGAAATCCCACATCAACTTTGATCTATAAGAAAATTACCCCTATCTTGATTTTCATATTAAAAATATTGCACGTACGCCTACTTTGACTTGAACCGATTCATAATTAACCAGATGTTTTAACTTGTTTAGTACTTCTTGAAACAGTAAGAAAGTAAAATTGTAAAGAAAATTTTTAATTTAAAATCTGAGAAATTAAAATTAAACACTAAAAGCCAAAATACTTTTTTGCACAAGTCTACAATTTTTATTTTCTACAAATCACAAAGAAAAAATCCTAATTTTAAATAAATGAATTTAAATAAATATTTTCCAATAAACTAATATCTAAATTTGGATACAAATTACTTAAGAATTAAGATTCGAGTAATGTTTCACAACTTACCAAGCATTAGTTTTGGTCGGATGTATTTGCACGAACAGGGTTGTTCCTTCGACTTTTGGAAAGGTACTTTGTTGCAAGTACCACCCTGCGCCACATGACGAAGAACTGAAAAAAAAAAACATCGATTTCTGAGTAACGTGGAGAGGCGAGGGCCGCGAGAATCGGGGAATGGAGAAAGGAGCCTGCGTGCTCTACCAAGCAAGGGTATTGTAGAAGGGATAAGACACATTAACTAGAAAAAGCATTACAGTTCTTGTGCTTTAGGAAAATTTTAATTTTGTCATTAATAAAATAAAATATAATATATAACTGGCGACCGAATAAAATAAAAAGATATAAAATGGTAACAACATTGATATTTTAAATTTAAATCGAAGAGTACGTTGAAGATAATTGATTCCATATTTTAATAACTAATTACACTCAAAGCTATGAGCAGCTGCTAATGTTTTTTTTTAGGGTTAGTGAACCGCGGCAAGGATGCGATTAATCAGGTTTCAGTATGTGTTTAAGCAGGGTAGTAAATGAGGTTTACTTGGGAGGTGACGGAAGGGGTGTTGGGGTCACGTCACCTCCGGCGGACACGGGGCAGTCGGCACCTATAGGGTAGGAGCGCCGACATGTGTCTTATTCCCTCAAACTTTTCAGCCCAGAAGTGCTGCTTATGTTCCTAATTCTTGTTTAATTCTAATTAAACTACTTAGTAACTTAAAATTGGACTTACCCTTTGGGAACCTCAAAAAACCAATGAAAGTATTTCTTTCATCTATAATTGCATAAATTTTAATTATTAAGGCCGCATAATACCATACCAATCCCTATTGTATTTAAACTAATTTATAACTCAAAACTGGATTTCTACTCTTAGGAAACCTGAAAACCATAAAAACATTCTCATACAACTTTATTGAATTTATTTTTTTAATAATTAAGGTCTTTTCACTACACCAATCGCCAAACAAAGCACTATTAAATTAATTATTAAGTTATACAGGGTGTATCTGAAATGGACGTAGGAGCGGAAGTATTTGGGTTCCTGGGGCCAATATAAGGCGAAACTGTGGTATCACATTTTGTCGTACGCCAACCCATTTGGAAGTTACTTGAACCTAACATTTGCTAATTTGCATAAATCACAGCATGTTGACTTCGTCTAAAACAGTAGGAATTAAGTTCAAGATAGGATGGTTATTGCAAATTAGTGGTTGCCAGCAAAAACAAAAAAATCCTCATAGCCATAGAGTCAATTTTTAAGGAATAGAAAGTTGTACAGTTGGTGACTCATAACCAACATCATTTTAAAACAACATGTTACGATTAGTTTGTTGAAACAACTGACCGATACTTACGGGAAACTGATAGCGATAAGTAGCACAAACTAATTAGGAAACCGACATTTTGCTTCATTCTTCAAACAATCGAAAGGTTGCAAAAGCGTTCATTTTGGTTTGTGTACAAGACTACATATCCGGCGACGTCTTGTTTCCATTGAATTAGCAAATTACCTTTTACCGTTTCTATTGGAAATTTTGGTGGTACCTCGTGATCAGTGTAGGCCAATCACGAGCCTTTCAACCCTTTCTTGAACAAGTTAGTAGTGTGTGACCTTGAGAAGGAATGCTAGGTTTCATGAAGCCCACTCATAAGTAAGTTATTCAACATAGCGAAATTTGTTACGGGTGAAGTTTCGGGTGAGTCCCCAAGAAAAACGCCATTACTCCCTCACTTAATTTTTTGGAGAAAGGAATGTTCCCTTTTTTGGTCACTTTGAACCATAACAAATTTTAACTCATTTTCAACATTTAGGTTTCTTCATTATTTGTTGATTTTTATAAGGATTAAATTTTACAAATTATGCATTTTAGTGCTCAGTTTTAACAGGCGTTGCCCAACATCCCATCCCAAACATTCGCCCTCTAACATTTATTCACGAATATCGATTTCGATAAGTTGCAACATTAACCTAATCTTTAAACTAAATGCAACCTTTCGATTGTTTGAAGAATGAAGCAAAATTTCGGTGTTCCTTATTAGTTTGCGCTACTTATCGCTGTCAGTTTACCGTTAGTATCGGTCAGTTGTTTCAACACACTAAATCGTAACATGTTGTTTTACATCGATGTTCTTTATGAGTCACCAACTGTACAACTTTCTACTCCTTAAAAATTGACTCTATGGCTATGTGGCTTTTTTTAGCTGGCAACCACTAATTTGCAATAATCATTCTATCTTTAACTTAATTCCTACTGTTTTAGACGAAGTCAACATGTTGTGATTTATGCAAACTAGCAAGTAGAGGTTCAAGTAACTTCCAAATGGGTTGGCGTACGACAAAATGTCATACCACAGTTTCGCCTTATATTGGCCCCAGGAACCCAAATACTTTCGCTCCTATGTCCATTTCAGATACACCCTGTATATAAATTTCGCGTAACACGACGTTTGACATTATCAAAAATTTTAGACAGTTATCGAGACTAAAATTCAATCAATAATCGCAAAGTATTCAATTTTAACGCAATTATCTTCAATTCCATGCAACTGTTACACTGAAGCAGTGGTTAACTTTAAGCCAGGTCAGAAAGGCTAAAAAAGGGCTTGACTTAGAACGACAGTGGGAACATCACTGGTATCCGTATCAGAGTAGATCGGGAACCAAGCGACGAGAACAATAAGCGCAAATTTTTAGTCGAGAAAATGAGCGTTAAGCTCTCGCTAATGACTAATTTATACGTGAAATGAACGCAATTTCCGGTAATCTTGGCATACGGCATTACAGTACTCAAAAGCCAGGGAATGAGTTCAAAATGCGCAATTATGGATTTGGGATCAAATTTATTTGGAACTGGCGTTGCGTACGTTACTCTATCGCGAGTGAATTCCTTGGCCGGTCTCCATCTCTTGCGATTAGACCCGAATAAAATTATGTCAGATGGACGAGCCATCGTGGAGTATAACAGGCTGCGTCAAAAACACAGACGTGATCTGACACTTATAGCAATAGCGGAGTTGGAATTAAAGAGAGGTAGAAAAAGGCCGGCGTCGAAGAGTGTTTTAGAAGGTGAAGGAGAGCGATCTGGTGAAACGGAAAAAGAAAAACAAAAAACAAATATCAGACTTGGTCTTCAGAGTATAGACATTTCTCCCTTGAAAGGATTTGAACATGGAGATGGAGTAACGTGCTACGCAAATAGCGTTTTGCAATTGCTGTTACTGATTCCGGAATTAAGGCACATTATTAAAGGACACAAAGGATCATTGAGCGATAAGCCTATTTTGACTTGCCTCTATAACACTATTGAGCATGTTGAAATTTCCAATACGAGCTCCGGCGACGATGGTTTCAATTTGCGAACGGCTGTTGGTCTGCCTTTTACCCACAACCAACAAAAAGATGCTAGTGAATTCTTGTGGGTTCTGTTGCCGAAACTATGCGAAGAAATATAAAATTCTGACTCTAACTCTCTTCAAAAATTATTATGTCAAAGATCGCTTGCTCTTTTTAGACATTCAGTAGAATATTTCAAATACTCAATATTGATCACTCAACACGTACTCCCTTCAAAATAATTACTGTTAATATTACACTTGAAGTATATTAAAACGGCTGGCTTAAAAGTAATTTTATGATGAATGTAACATAAAAAATAAAAATCTGTAAGCAATTAATTGCTTTTAGTATATCATATTTTGATGATTAACTACTATTTTGTTCTTAAAATCCTTAGTTTTAAAATAATAATTTAGAGAGTGTTTGGATCTAGTGTTCATCTTACGTAGGCCTTAAATTGCTTTAAGTTAATTTAATTTTTGCTAGCAAAGATTAAATCTTTGCGTTCCCAGGATTTAATTTATTTAAATTCCATCGGGAAAAACCCAATTTGCGGTTTTCTTGGTATAATGGATTTGGGTTCGGTTGATTGGGATTCGGCGCAATGCTACTGAAGCGCTAATTGCGAATACTAGGCTTAACTATTCGTGATAAATTGGTTTATAAAACAATTACCGAGGCCTAACTTGAAATGAACTATTCGATTCGGTAATTGACAATGACAATTTTTTTGGCATGCGGTAACCGGTTCAATACCCAAAAAGTGGTTTTCCCACACCCCTAGTTTTAATGCATTAAAGGGAGTAACAACCTTTTTCTCCCCGTCTCCTGTGATCTCCATGACGATGATAAACATTTCCACACAGATTCGCAGCCTCTTTTGGCGCTTCCCCTCACAGTAAATCAGATATTTGCATGGCATCTATGGCCTCTTTAAGATTGCAAATGGTAAATCTATGTATTCGTGATTAGAAAGACATTATTTTTGCGACCATATTGGAACTTGACAGCAAATATTGACGTCACGTTTGGAATTAAGCAAGGAAAACGTTTTCAACATTTATCTTATATTTATTTCCGAGAAAACCATTAAAAGTTACAAAATTGGTGAAATTTGAAAACATTTATCCATTAGAAAGGGGATCAACAGTGGCCTGGGCTTTAAGTTGCTCGTGTAAGCATAGTTTCAGTCGAGTAAAAGGAAGAAACGTGTGTTCCTGTGAAAGTCTTGGTAAACCCTCAGTGAAACACGCACGTGCGGGGAAGTCGGTAAAAAACTGTTTGTGTGAACAAAGAGAATTTAGTAAGCTACATTACAAGGTTAGATCTACAAAAGTATATATACTTCTAGTAGAAGAGGAGGAAATTCTCAATGACGATTCTTCGGGTAATGATAAAACAGTGACAGTGACCACCATGAAACATTATACTCACGTGTTATGGATGAATTGTCCATAAAGCCAAAGGTCTTGTACGATCGCAACATTGAAATATTTTTTGGTCAAACCAGTTCAACTTCCGCAAGTGGAATAAATTATGCTTTTGCGACTCATTTCTCATGTTTTGTCTTTCGTGGAAAGGAACAAATATCCAGGTACCAGCTGCATTTTGTTTTACACTCTTTAAACCAAAGGTGTGATTTAGCACCTTTTGTCTTAATTTTGACGGGTCCAAAAACAGCATAATTTATATGGTTTAATAACACTTATCTGAATGGAAGATGCTCTCGAGAAGTCTGATTAGAGGGTTAATTTAAGTCGTCTGGTGATTAAGAGAAAATAAGGCTGAGTCACGCAATAAACGTGCATACCATTATTTTATTTAAATGGTTTTGTCTTCGTGTACAGTTCCTTCAATGCCACTCTCACTTTTTTGCTCAACGCCCATGGACTTGTCTTTTCCAATAAATTCTTCATTTGAATAATCTGGTCTAGATGTGGTAATTTCTTTAAATGCAAAGACTGCATGTTTCCATTTTTGTTCTGGTTCTGTGTCTAGCTGTTGGCACAGTTTGTTCGATCTTTTATTTGAGCTTGTCTGACATTCGCACATTTCTTATTGATAATGGAGGTAACTATTGAACGGCTTATTACAACACCCTTTTTGTGGTTAAACACCCGAGCAATAAGACCCGAGAAGAATAATGGGTTAATTACACCAGGAAATAACATCGGAATGTATTATTTAAGCTCTTCTATAAGATAAATACTTGCTCTGAATAACTTCTAGATGCTTTTTAGGGATTCCTTTCTTGTCTCCGCGTCCTTTGGAAGTGAGCTCTGCGAGCTCTTGCTCAGTATGCAATGTTAAGAGAATTTTTCTGATCAATTCAAATGTTGCCGAGCATTTGGATTCTAATTTTTCTTTGTCTAATTTAGTTACAAAAACCTTACTTCCTTCAAGTAGCTTCACCTATTTATGAAGTTGTATCTTATTCGTTTATAGTCTCAACAGCTTGCATGAGGACTCAATATAATATTTACCCTCTCTTCATACTTTTCAAATGTAGTGGTACGTGGGGCATTTTAAGTGGAAGTAAACTGCCCTGTGTCGACAAGGGCGATGACATTTCTAAGAAATGTAAAGGCTCGTTTACATGTGCGCGAGAAATGGAAAAAGTCGAAGCGTAAAGCTGAGAGATGAGGCGTATTGGGGTTTGCGTTCCCTAGGCATACCGTTTACAAACAAGCGAAAGCTTTTTAAGTCGCGCTTGTTGCTCATAGATGAAGCGGGTGTTCGGAATAAGCTCCGATCTGCCGCAGTAGAATCTTCAGCTCGTGTTTGCTTCTCGCAAAGAGTCACGTGATTTTCCAAGCCAATAATATCCAAGGACCGAATATCGTTTGATATTTTGGCGTTTGTTTATCTCGCGAAATAGGCCTAGGCACCACCATTGAGAATGTCTTTAAAAGAACAAGATAAAATTTTTTAAATACGTGTAATCACATTAATTTGCCTCATCCTTTCAAGCTCGACAATTAAATCAAAATTTTTCTCAAGCTCAAGTAGAGAAAATATACGCATCTTCAAAAACGGATTTATGGGATAAGAACGTCGGAGTTAGCGAATTCACTCCCCATCCTCGCATACTTTATTGAGAAACTTCGTCTGCTTATATTTTGACTCCACACACAAATTCTGTATATAGCTACTTCTAGAGATCGAATTTGTGGGTGGAGTCAAAATATAAGCAGACGAAGTTTCTCAATAAAGTATGCGAGGATGGTACTAGAGGCTAAAGCTATGATCCGACGTTCTTATCCCATAAATCCGTTTTTGGCATCTTGACAAATTATATCAAGTAACCTTCCAAAAGGCGAAAATAGCCTTCTTTGTTTCTATTTCTCCATATAGGATGTGCCCACCAACGACGTTCAGTTCTAATTTTCTGTTGTTTTTTTGTTATAAATGTCGAATGTTTTTCAAAAGCAATAGTTTCCTTTTAAGCAGAAGTAAACTAACGACAGTCGACGCCATTTTAGTTGTTTACTTCCGACTGAAAGACAACTCTGCAATCTAGGCTCATGCTACTGCCCAGCTCGTATGTAAACGAAGGAGCAGGTGGAGCAGCGGGAAAAAACGCTTTTTTCAGACGCGATTTTTTTAGGCGCGAGAAAAAGATTCGACTTTCAACTTCTACTCTCCGCTTTAAGCTTAATTCTCGCTCACATGTAAACGAGCCTTAACGACTTCAGTCGTAACCCCTGAAAGTATATTAGATGTTATTGAAGTGGAGAATGAAATTTGCAAAAATCCATTTCTATATTATTTAAATTAATAAATAACACCAGAAGGGAATAAAAGAGAAGGGAGACATTAGAGCCTGCTTTGGTAACGAGAGTCCGACCAACCTCAAGAAAACCGCGAAAAGTTTGCCAATTTACTGCAAATATAGTTCCTTAAGTTCTCCACGGTGTCAGGCGGCCTATTTGTCTGCTAGATTTTCATTCTCCAAAGGCTTAGGGCTGTCGATGTTTCGTTCTTGTGTAATTATAACCTCAAGTATGTATTTTATTGAAATTAATTTTTATTTTTTAATATTAATTCAGAATAATTAGTTTTCATCTATTTATTACCTTCAAATTATCTGATTTTGGTATGTTCTCAATTCCCGTGCATCTAAATTAATTACACAGCTTGATTTCGTTTATCAACATGAAATTCGGTCATTTTATCTCCTTCAATGTAAAGTTGTAAGCAAAACTACTTTTTATACGTCAACCGAGACGTCACCTTCTTATCTGACGTCACAGCTACGACAGAAGTTAGATAGCCAATCAGTGAATGGTAGTTGATTTGAGGTTAGTAAGACTGTTGTTACGAGTGTAAAGCATTATGGAGATATAAAGTGTGTCTCTCTTATTCCCTTCTGATAACATGAATAGGAACATATAAAACCAACCAAGATTTATTAATAATTCAGAAACTTGTGTTGTGGATTTGCTGAGACTAGTAGAGGTTGGAGTCGCAGTTTGGTCTGACAGTATTGGTATTACCATCATAAATTCGTGTTGCCGCAGGTACTGTGATTTTCGTAGTTGGTACGTTGTGGTTTTGAGAACTGAGGGTTGTTGGAATTCGTTTGTTAGGACATTTTGAGAGTTTGAGTTCATATTGGGTATCGAGTCTCGGCCGTTGTTATGATAGATTGTTCTGTTCCCATAACGACTTAAGATTTGGGTTCAGAACATTCTCCGTTATTGAACAGTACTGAAGGGTGCCAAAGTGACTGTTCAGCGCACTTTTTTTGCAAGTGTTGAGGATTATCTATGTGTGGGTGAAAACCATTTGTCGGTATGGTTTGCTCTGCTGCATAGCTAAAATAGTCGGAAATATTTCACTGTCAACAAAAACTTAGAACGCGCGTCTATAGAAGAATAAAATATTTTTTAGATTTACCATTTTCTTTGCTCATAGTCTAAATAAGTTGGGCATTTGAGATATTTAAGTCGACATGTCTCTCTTGGATGCATTCATTCTTTTCTCGGTGGTCTTTTTCAACATGCTCTTTTCATTTTTGACAAATGTTTTTGGTCCATCTGGTCCTTAGGGTTTTTAACTTGAGAATATAAGAAGGCACTTAATGCAAATTCGTCAACTAAAATACAATTAAACTACGCCAGATATTTTGCAATTAATATGAATGGTCAAATTACCACTTATTTTTAAAGTTTCTGGCAAAAATGCAGATTTCTTTCGTTTCACTAACGTGGTCTTGTCCACTACAAGGTCTTCTGGTGTTTGCGCTTGCTCTAGGCCAAATTAACATATTTTACCGCCCTTCGCCCCTTAAACAATCGCTTTCTTCGAGGACATATTGAGTGTGGCTCAAACATCAATTTAATCAATACCAGTCAATGTAACGTACAAATATAGAATTGGGCTGTAGTACTCAGAATGTCTATATGGTACATACAACTTCAGCACTAATTTATAGAACAGTTAAATAAAAGGGAATTAATCTTATTAACCTCTTGGTTTTACAACCTCTCCTTAAAGAAAAATTAACAATATTAGTTTAACAAGTCTAAACCAGGGTTAATAGCACTATGGTTTCGGATACAAACAGAAATAATGGTTTTGGAACCAAATATCACAAATAATTAGGCTTAATAATTAACCTTATCCATCCAAAATAGTTGTCAAATGTCGGGGACACTCTCAATTAAAGTATTAAATTAAAAATATATTTTTTCCCTTATAGTAATATATACAAATATTTTCATGCCACAAATAGAGTATTTAGTATACCTTTCCCTGCTTACTATTAAAACAACATAAAATACTTTCTTGATCCAGGGAGAGAGGGAGAATCCGCCTAATGCTAACAGAACTCGTATCTAGCGGGAAGGGGTTGAAAACGGGGGTATGAAATACTATGTACTCTCTCTCTCTCTACCTTGGGTCATTCGGTGGATCATTGAGCATGCGCGAAGTGACATCACGAATAGTCTCTACATGAGATAAAAACTTTGGATTTTGCGCAGTAGAGCTCGCGGTGGCCCGGGCGATACTACCCCCGTTGGCTGGGAAATTTATTTCCCCCACCCAAAAGAGAGACACCTCGCGCTATTCACGCGGCATCTCCCTCTCCCTGCTTGATCCAATTTAGTCCATCGATGCTGGTTTAGTATGGAAATTTATCCGATGATACCTTGTAGATCTTTTTAAAACAGGAATATGGAACGCAAAAAAACTGTTATGTTCATAACCGGCAGGGTCGAACGTTCATTTTCATCCTCTTTATCATACTTCTACAGTCTATTAGTTCATTTCCCCCATTTTCTAACACAACCAAGCTGTTTCTAGGCTAGAAACCTCTTACTTTTGGAACTTAAGCAAAATGATTCACGCTTTAATTTTTAGACTTACAGTCTACCCTTTAAAAGTTAATTATTTTAGACCTTTTAAACGGTTCGAACGGAAAATATTTCGGAGTTTAACGCTGCTTTATTACAACATTTAATGTTTTGAGATTGTGTTAAAACGGTTTATGCAATACTATTTGTAATTGAAAATATTTGAGGTCGTATTTTGCAGCTAAATAAGAAATAAATGTAAACGTAAAGAATTTAGGCATCAAGGTTTATTACTTAAATTGCTTTAAGTGTACATATTTTCAAAGCGTAAAATTAGGGCCGTGTGTCTATCGGAGATCCCGCGAACTCGTTTCAATTTTTTAGACGAATTTTTCCTTTGTTTTTGTTTCGAAACCTCATGCTCCATATCATGAATCTTACTAACGAGATCTGGAAATGAAGAGACCCCTTTAGTATTACCTCGAAAACAAACATCAAGCCCCTTCTCCTCTTTAGACTTAAACACACTTCTTATGATTCTCAAAATGATATATGCAGACAATGGATAAATATTTAAACAGACGTCTCTACCCAATATATCTTTTCTTTTGTGCCCAATTTTTGCTATTTTTACTTGTAACTCCGTACAGTTACTACATCCAGGTTTTCTCTCCTGCCTTATTTCCAAATGTACTATTTCTTAAACAAGAATGATTATGTGCTTCATTAAAAGAAGCGTAGACAAGTCATTTACTTAATTTTTACCTATATTTTCACTCTGGATTACAGTCACATTGGAAATCATTAGGGGGAAATTCTCTATCTTTTTAAACTAGTTATCGCAAGTGATAACTATCGTGTGAAGGGTTGTTGTCAACCTCGTTCCGTCTATGAGAGCGCTATATCTAAATAGGTGATTAGTCATAGGTGTCATCAAACCTTGAACAATAAGCGGTGGATATCTCGCGACTTCCCCTCATGCTAATAAAAACAAAGTGGGCAAGTTTAAATTTTACCGAAAGCAAGCGATAACTTAACGAGCTGCTTAGGCCTTTCTATAAGTTATGACTCTCGTGATAATTAAAAACGGTAAAATAAAACTTGACCACCTTGTTTTTTATTAGCACGAAGGGAATTCGCTCAGGATCTCTGTGTACACCCGAGTTCAAAAGAGTTCAGCTTTGACAGTGTATTGAGTTCAAAGTCTTCGGAACACTGAGTTCAAGACATATTGTACACCTGAGTTCTCAAGTGTCTACCCCCTCGTTCGCGAGACATCCGCCGCTTTTCGTTCAAGGATAACTCGTTTAAAAAGTTAGAGAATTTACCCCAATGAGAGTTTTTCCATTTTTGGCTCACTCATGGCACGTTTTTAAAACCTAGTGAAAGAATATCGAAATTTAACTCTCTCACAACTATAATATTTTTAAATGACTTCGAAATTGCTTCAAATAGTAGTAATTATAGCTTTATTGCAGGATATTCCAAACAGAGTTTGTCTCTTTAACATTGGGGTCCATTTGTACATTTTAATTAATAATAATTTTAACTTAATAATTTACTTTTATAAAACGTAAATTATACCTGTTGTAAATTTTACTTTCGAAAAATTGGTTTTTATAGCAAAACGGATTGTGTTCCATTGTTTAACACCGCTCTTTTATAAACTTTTAGAGCTAAAATCTGAGTTCATAAGGTTCACAAATATATTTAGAGCCTCTTATGATGTGATCATGATTTATATTTCCCACGAAAAGGTCAGTAATATAACTTGGAATATTGCCCTGGTGAACTTTATACATAAACATAAGTATGTTACACTCTGGTCAAATTTAAGCCAGTTTAAATCTGCAAGAACTTGCGAAGCTGATTCAAATCTATTTCTGTGAAGTACTAGCTTAGCGCCTCTGTGGTAAAATGTAATTAATTTTTTGAGTATAAATTTAGGGCAGTTATTATAAAATATGTCACCGTAGTCCATAAACGGCTGAACTAGAGCTTGGTATATTATATAAAAAAGGCTTCGTTTGCCCAAGCCTTAAAAACAAAACGATAAGAGTTTTTCCAGTTGACTGAAGCGTGGATATTATTTTTTTCTATTGAGTTTTAAAGACAATCTCTATTTTACTACTCTTTAGAATTTAATTCAATCACCTGATTTTACTGCTAATGGATTAGTTTCCTATAAATTAATTGAAATAAAAAATTACTTATCTCAGATTTTTCAACAACAATTCCATTTTCCTGAAATGTTCTCTTTTCAAGGGAGAACGTACTTTAATTTTCAAATAATACTCTCATTAATAATATATTATATGCGGTCTTTTCGATAACAAAAGGGGGCTGTTATCACTTTCTTATATTTAATAAAGGGGTCCGTTTCTTTAAGCACAGTGACAATTATTGAACTGTGTATATCAGTACTTGTGGGGAAGATTTAGAAGTGTTGATGGAGTTGCTGTTTAGTTGACAACATTATGAAAACTTGATGTGTTTAAAACGTTTTGAAATTAAAATTGTCGGTAATTAAAAAATAAAGTGTCAATTTGATTAAATTTACACGTTATCCCTCAAAATAATAGCTGCACGATAAAATATTTCAGGAAAATGGAATTGGTGTTAAAAAATCTGAGATAAGTAATTTTTTATTTCAATTAATTTATAGGAAACTAATCCATTAGCAGTAAAATCAGGTGATTGAATTAAATTCTAAAGAGTAGTAAAATAGAGATTGTCTTTAAAACTCAATAGAAAAAAATAATATCCACGCTTCAGTCAACTGGAAAAACTCTTATCGTTTTGTTTTTAAGGCTTGGGCAAACGAAGCCTTTTTTATATAATATCTGTTCCTTCAGCCTTAATTTGTATTAATTAAATTTTATTTTTCACGCGATGCTTTCCAGCACTGGTTGCCAGGTGGCGCTAGTATCTACTTGTCTACTTTTTAGTATAGGGAGTTTCACATCCTATAGAGCGACGAATGTTTTTCACGCGCATCCTTTATCAATGGTCAAGCCATCAAAACTTTCGGAAAAATTTACTGGTCAACCGTCCGGTGACCCCTTTAGTTTTAAATAAAAATTATGGAACATTTTCAATATTTATTGGACAATGTCCAGTGTCCTGTGCTTATTTACGGCCCTGAGATAGTTTCACCTATCCTGACCTGGGCCGGAAATACAAACAGCACACTAAACTTTGTCCAATAAAATGTTTAAATGACCCATAATTTAGAAAATCGCGTCAGGGATTTTCTATTTACACTCAATCCTAACTCTTAATGTTAATTTCTACGGAGCTTAACATTACCACGTGAAAGGAATTTTCAGAGTTAGACCCAAGGTTTCGCAACCAAGGGTGTGCACTTTTTTCACAACAAAACTTTACAGCAATAGATTAGCAAAGGCACATCTCTCAGTGTAAAGTTTAGTTAACCATTTTGTATAGGTTTCAAAAAACGTTATTTCAAAATCATGCGCCAGCACGCTCACATTTCATTCAAAGTTTGTTATTTAAGAATTTTCCCTTCTATATACTAACAATCTTCATCAAACATTGACAACGAGCATTCCAAGACTCGAACCTGCAATGTTTTGCCTCGAATGCAAACGCGTTATCCATTACGCCACATTCCCGTATTTGTAACAACAAAAACAATTATCCAAACATTGTAAATATAGGATTATTTCTTTTATGATGTCTAAAAGATCTGTAAAAATAAACACCGAGCTTGCCAGGACTCGAACCTGCAATCTTCTGCTCCGTAGGCAGAAGCTTTATCCTATTCGCCACAAACCCGTTGGAGGCAGAACATAATACTATGCAAACAGTGTACTATATGTAACGGTTTTACCATGATTTATAAATTAATTAAAATAAAATACTTAGACTTAATTGTTCTTAATCAAACTTCAGAAGTTCAACATTTCATGGTTGCTTGATAATTCAAAAGTGTTCCGAACCTTAACTTCGCAGTAGTTTCTGAGTTATTCGATGGAGTGGAACACCAAAAATCCCATGCTTTTTCTATGGGACGCTAAGCCTAAAATCTGTGAATTATTTCTTTAACATTACGGGAGGGTGTGGGTTCTTATCTAGAAGGGCCTACCGGCCCTCTAGATAACTTAGCAAAATTTAAGTCTACATTATTTAAGTATGGATGAGTTAGCCACATACGCTTTCTAATTTTACCAATTTTGTATTCAATATGGGGAATAAATGATAATTGATTATCAATCATTATACCAAGGTATTTATAAGATGAAACTCTTAATTTTTAAGCTGCCTAGCGTAGTTATATCAGCGACCAGCTGTTTCTTGCTTTTAGGGGTGATCAGCATGAAGACAGTCTTAGCTTCATTAAGGATTAGCCCTTTGCTTTCAAGAGTATTTTTAAGGTTTTTGACATCCAATTCAAGCTTTCGTATTAGTTCTGTGACATTATTGTCCGATGAAATTAAGGCATTATCGTCAGCATATTCACATGACGTAGAATAGATTAGACTCTTATGTATGTTTCTAGTATAAATATTGAACAATAAAGGTCCCAGGACACTACCTTGAGGCACCCCGGAGCGTACCGTACTGGCTTTAGACATAGTGTTTTCTATTCGCACGATTTGTTTACGATTTGTTAGGTAGGATTCGAACCAGGCAGTCGTCGCGTGGGAGATATTACTTTCCATGAGTTCACGAAGAAGAATAGTATGGTCAACTGAGTCGAAAGCTTTCGAGAGATCTATAAAGACAATGCCAGTGATAAAACCATTTTCAAGCGAGGTTATGATCCTCTCATATAAGTTGGCAAAACCCGTCATGGTCGAGTGACCTGGTAGGAATCCTGCCTGATTGCTATGTAAGAGTTTATGTTCAACAAAATACTTTTGCATTTGTGTATTAGCCATTTTTTCTGCTACTTTCGATAAACCGGGTAAAATAGATATTCCACGATAAGTTGATGGGTCAAGAGAATTTCCCGATTTATGAAGAGGCACCACTTTGGCCTCCTTCCACGCATCCGGAAACGTATTCGTCTCAAAGGACACATTAATAACTCTGGCCATGATATGAGAGAGTAGGCCAGACATAGATCTAAAGAGTGGTATAGAAATACCATCTAGCCCTATAGCTCTGTTTTTACGTAAATGTTTTATGCATGAAAAGACTTCCAAGTGAGAATTTATTAGTATCGTTGTCCAACGTGACAGAGTCAGTAACCTGTTGCGTGGATGGCTTGATTCTAAGTAAACGAATTATAGAAATGCACCGCTATTATACTGGGATCAGTCACAATTTCAGTATCTATTTCTAATTTTATACAGGGCTTTATGTGTGTACCATTTGACTTTTTTATTGCTGTTCAGATTGCCGAGCTAGAAGTGTTATTTTGAAGCTCGTTCGAGAAAAACGTATTTTTGGCATCTTTCACTTTACGGGTCACAAGATTTCGTAATTGTTTATACCTGTTAATTAAAGCGGGTCGTAATATTGTTTTCCTTTTTGCCATATCGCGTAGGTGCACGAAGTTGTGTTTGACATCATTCGTTAGCCAAGGGGGGTTATTTATAAATTTGCGCCTCGATATAACTCAGGGTTGGCAAAAATACGGATAATTTGAATAAAATACAGACCAGTCGTTTTTATTGGATTAAACCGGATTTTATTGGATTTATCCGGATTTTTTAAAAACACGAGTCATTTTAGGTTTTTTTGAAAGCAAAGTACTTCTGTTATTTAAAATTTCAAGCGCGAAAAAATAAACATCTAAAATTTCAAGCGCGAGAAAATGAACATTTGAAATTCCTTAAGTCCAGCTAATAGCGCTCTCGGGTGAGAGAATTTGGCAACTTGAATCGCCAAACGAAAAATAAAAATCGGCGCCGTGCACAGGCCTTGATTAACGTAGGCAACGGTTGAACTCATCGTTAGGTGACGAATGAGGCATTGCAAGCAGCCCAACAATTAGGGCCCCTTCTTGAGTGTCGAGCTTTGAAAAAGTATGAAAGCATCACGAACGCTACTACTTTTCAATTTCATAATTTATAGCAATGCGTCTTGTTTCCGCTTTTGACTAAGATTTCTTGCACATGCATGGCTCACTCCCCTAATCTGCAATGCAGGGCCTCAACTATTTTGGAGAATTTTTAAAACAAAAAAGTAGGATTCTCTTCGCCAAATTATAGCATTATATTGGACCAGATTAATCAAATTATAGTATTATACAGGACTCATAAATGATTAGATTTAGAGTGTGGATCATTTTTTTTGAAAACGAAAGATTCTTTAAATGAGCGTTACATCGCACCTAGATATAATCAAATGCTGAAAGGCTCACAAAGACGTACCAGGAATACATAGATTTAGTACTTGGAATCTTTAAGAGGGCAGAGACCCCACACAAATATCTGATTGACTGTGAGGGGAAGCGCCAAAAACGTTTAAACCACCTGCTCTTCCTTCTTCGCGTCTCATTGGTTATGCGAATGTGTGGGACAGATCGAGATCACGACCATTTAAGCTGTCGCCTGCATCAGTTTCGGCTCCGAAATGGTCGGAAAGTGCAAGAACTTGGAACAGTTTGACGTTAACAACTTATTTGAGGCGGAAATTTCTCTAACTGTAAATAAAGTCGACGATTTAGAAGTTAGTATAGCTCGAATATCAGTATTGAAAACGAATGTTATAATAATTCCGGGAACAGATGACGTTACCTCCCCTTAAACCCTAAGCCTTTGCATAGGTATTCTGATGTTTTGTTTTTGCATAACTTTGGTGAAGAGTGGAAGTAATTAAATTTTTACTCCACCCAGTGAGAATAGTAATATCGAGTTTTTTACGGAAAGTCAGTCTCGCCCTTTTTTTTAGAAACGTAATCCTTGGTCTGCTTGTTCAGACAACGTATCATGTCTACATTCGGGTTCACCGCGCATAGGTCGCAAAATACGTCAAATAAATTATGCATGACGTCAACGGTGACGGTTTCTACACCTCCTCCCCTTTCAGTCAGACACCCAGGCCCATAAAATGGCCTCTTAAGAATTCCAAGTAGTAAATCTATGTATTCCTGGACGTACATATAGATTTACTTGAAAAAGTGACTATTAATTAAATGAAACGGTAAGCCAAAAGAGACCTAAGTGAGTGAAAATTACCAAATCATGATATTTAAAAGGGTCAGGTAGGAAGAAATGTTTTCAGAGATGACAGATTTTCAAAACTCTTTTTTATAATTAAAAATATTTTAGTTTAAGTCTTTGGGCTTAGATATTTAAATGAAAGGTCTGAAGCAAAATTCAATTGTGTTATTTGAAGTGCAAAGTAATTGTCATCATTTCATATAATGACCCTAAAAATCGTATAAATTCAACTATGTGAGAACTTAAGAACAAAGAATTTCTGAGCGAGCGAAGGGAGCTCCGCCATTTTTTGATCTGACCAAATGAGATATAACTAATTCAGCGTTTAAAACATCATACAGTTGGGATTATAAATAATTTCTTTGAAACCTAAAAAATATTGTTCTTTATTGGACGATTTGTGAAATTATAGTTAAATTTATGAAATACGGGACAATCAGTCTTTAAGCAAAATTTCAAAAGGGCCCCCAAAAGCCATGGGCTTGCCCGCAGTCGCGGGCTCTGCTCCCCTGTAGTTACGCCACTGATTGCAAGCAATGCCTTCCGATTCTGAACTCTGATAAGAGAGGATACAACGAACAAGCGATCATAAAAAGCAATACGGGAATTTGTCAAAATAAAACGTTCAGACACCTCGTGCAGCGTTAGTTGCATTGTTAAACAATTCGCTGGGTTTAATATAAGACCAAACGGAATCAATGTAAAGGTAATCTAACTAAAAAATTACATCAACATCCTTATATCGAAAGTAAGAAGAATATTCGAAGAATTAATTTACAAAATTCAGGAATATTCTTGCTTTAATTCGACAAATGTCCTCAGGGTATGATAAGTCAAACTTTTCTCTTTCCAATGGTACCAGCTACTTAAGTTCGAACCAATTAACACCTACTGCTTCTCTAATACGCGGGGTGCCCGCCGGGCGGCACCACTCTAATGGGTGATTTGAAATCTTAAACGGCCAAAAGAAAAAATTTTCTTTTTTTAATCCATTTGTGACTTCTTTAACTGCAAAATAAAGATCAATTATTAGAAAAATCGATTAAATCCCAGCTTTAAATATAAACTTACGGTGTGCTGCAACTTCCGTCATAGACCGCTATAATAAAAAGCAAAACTTTATCCCTCTTTTATTGACGAGGTAAAATGACTATTCAAGGCCGAGTTCCAAAACGTAAGCAAACTGAGTAACAAACATCGAGACCTAGGAGGATAGAGGTGAAAACACCTCCACACTCCTAATCGAGACTAACAATGTGGCCCGAACGTGTCCATTTTGGAACAAAATTCGCTCTTAGAGAACTGGAGATCGGCCAGTAATTTTTTTTTTTGGGTCGTTTCGAATTTTTGCATCCCTCCAACATTGTATTATTTACCATCAGTTTGCCCATTTTGCTGGAACTCTGCCTTTAAGGGACTAGTTCCGGCGGAAAGGGTTCCGAACTGAAAAGCAAGCATCGAGACTAACAACGGAGCGACCGCGCAGACTTTAGTTTCCCTGCTGTGGCTAAATTTGAGAGGTTTTAGCTGACTGAAAGCCGTGCGGTTCTAGCGAATTGATGATAAACAAAAGAGAGTTTCCTACAGAGGAATTCAAATATTTGCAAGGAAAAATTTAAACCACTTTCAATTTTTTTCTTCAGTTCGCTAGAGGCCGCCCTGCACGGCTTTTATTCAGCTAGAACTCTCACAACTTTCGCTCGCAAAATCTGAGAGGTCGCTCCATTGTTTGTTTCTATTCTCAGTTAGTTAGAATCCTTTTCGCTTGAACTCTGCCTTTAAATTACAGTTTAAGCAAGAACTCACGAGTTTTCCACCATCGGGTGTGTAGTAATACGCATCTCCAATTTTATGCCCTTTAGCTTTCCTTTCAACTATTTCGCGGCAATAATCTTTATATAACGATAAAGAAGCGTTTACTTAACGTTGAGAAGTTAGGTTAGATTAGTTTACGGTCTTACTATGTTTAAACGGCTCTAGGAAAAGAGGATCTGTTTTTCGAAATAAACAATTGGTTTTGACTTGTAAACGAATCGTGTAACAAGAAAGCGAGTTTTACTCTTCAAGTGTGGAGGCCATTATTACTGAAATGAAAGGGATAGTAAAATGAACACTTAGAAGGATCTAAGTCAAAAAAAAACTACAAATATATCATTCAAAGCCGAATTTGGTTTGCCTTTTCTTCGCGACTCGAGCATTTCTCTAAATTTCTACCCGAATAGAATTCCTTTCAAGCACATTGGCCGGAAGTTAGTCCTTCCAATGCTTGGAGATTAAAAGAAATACCCTATTTCCATAATAAACTTATATCCTTGAGAACAACTCTAAACTAAATGAAAAAAAAAAAATCAGGCAACATAACATTATCCCTTAACATAACGGCCTTTTTCTAAAAATAAAAGAATATGTCAAAAAAATCTCTTATTTAAAATTAATTACCATTCATAGAGAGCTTTTAGATGGGATAGTTGTACGTCACACCCTCCCAAGTCTTATCGCTGTTCTGGTAGCCATTTTGGGTGGTCTCAGCTTCATTCCCGCTTTAAACCCACCGATATGGCAGCGTAAATTATGTCACGAGACTCAGCTCCTCCTCCAACTGTAAGCTCTCTATTACTGAACGCGCGAGGGATTGGTTCACTATTATTTTTTCACACCCCGTGGTCTAATTAGTCAGAAACCAGTGTTGGTTGGGTTAGCTAGATAAAGTAAAATCCGTCCGATAAGCTTGTAAAAATGATTCTTGCCTATTTCCACGTGCGCTTTGTTGAAATTTGAGTGAACGATGTTAATAAACGTGGGGAATTGAAATTATTGTACTTTTTAGACCACTTGTAACTGTCCCTATTTACCCCAGATGTACATACATTATACATTTTTAAACTTTTGCGTTTGACTTGAGTGATCACTTGACATTTTTATAGTCCTAGCTCGACATAATAAAAACAGGCAAAAAAATTGACATTGATTATATATGTAATTTTTTTTCCCTGTTCTGAGTAGTATTTATAAATAGCCAACAAAAAAATTGCTTTAAAACTTCTACAACCCAGATGAAACTAAAAGGCCATCGTATGTATAAAAGTGGCTGAAAAATAGCGCCAATATCAATCCTCTAGACGGTACTCGCGCCGTACCTAACTACACAAACTATAAACTTAAGGCCAAAAGTAAAGAATAACCCTTCCCTATAAACTAACCCGTGATCAACAGGACAGATCTAATAAGTTGACAGTTGAATTTGCGCTAAATATTATCGAGGAAAGGTGGAATTGTAAAAAACAACTGCATTTGACAAAGCTAATAAAAAACTAAACTGGATGGAGAGGTTTAGACTAAGAAGAAAAATTAAAAACGAAAAAAAACATATCTAACACCCAACATACTGCAACCGATCCTCCTCACTACCCTGCTTAGCGACAAAGTTCATATACAGAACCACTACCTCCTATGAGGTAGTGACAGAACACAACCGAGGAGACAATCCTAGCTAGGCGGCAAGAATCGTATTAAGACGCGCATCGCGGACATATCACTAGCCCGACTCAACTAATAGACAAGAATAAACTCGTATTGAAGATGGAACAGTTGAGCCTCTTCGACGGAACTAAGAGGGAAAAACATGGGGGTAAAATTTACCTTTCGTTTCGCTTTTTAGCGGCTGTGCTAAGGAATTTTTAGAGTGCGAAGAGACGCCAATGAATCAAGCCGCCTTGTACGTCCCGACGCTGAGGGTTGCCAACATCCCCCCTTTTGTTACGTCGAAGCTAGTTCAATTCAGTCTCAAATGATTTGGTAGGAATGCTAATTGGAAAACAAAAGCCAACGTTAAACCTAAATCACGTGGTCGAACCGGATTGCTACGGTAAAAATGGTGAGCCGCCAGGCAAGAATGAAGCCAATACGCGCTAATCGCGATACAATGGGCCAAAAGGCTAACCTTAAATTAGGCGACAAATCACCACTTGCCACTACAATTACAATACAATCCTTCCCAGAATAGACCAAGAAATACAAATAAAACCCTAGGAATTCCGTATTTTATCAACTAATAAACTAATTAGGTTTAACCTAAATCATGGTTTAAATACGAATTAAATTCAAAAATTACCCCCAATTTCGATAGAACCTTTCCCATAATAAATACAAATAAAGCCTTAAGAATTCCGTATTTTATCAACTAATAAACGAATTAAGTCTACCAAATCACTGTTTAAATTCAAAGTAAATACAAATATTACCCTAATTACGATTATAAAATATTGTTGCAAAGAAAGCTTGTACTTATCAGTTCAGACGTTCGAGCAAAGAAGATACACGTATATTTTCTTTGGTTCGAGAAAGAAAATTTCTATAAGGCATTTCTTACGAGCTGTAGGAATCGACCGCCAGGGGGCAAACCGAAAAATAGACCTAATAGCGTCAATAGGCCAAAAAGGCGTGAAAGTCATATTTTTTGCGGGATGGAATGGGCAACGCGTCGTGTTTCCGCTAATTCAAAAAACCTTGGAGGAAAGAGGTGAGACGGAGTTGAAACGAAATCCTCCCAGCATTTCGGTAGGGTCGTGCGGTACAAAAACGCCGACGATGCCCCTGTGCGTACCACCTTCTCCCGATTGAAGGAGTGCGAGCAGCGCAGCAGCTTCGGCTAGCTCCAGAGAGAATTTGGAAGGGGAGTGGAAGGGGTGGTTTGGAATGTAGCGCAACGTCGTCTGCTAAACGTTATCTAGGCAGGTCGATTTCCGGTATGATGCGTTTGTAACAGAGAGATTTTAGAACATGTGACCGGAAACTCGCGGCTACAAAACATTCTACGTAATGTGAAGGGGAGTAGCGTAATTTATTCTGACGTCAAAAACGCGAAATTAGAATGGCAAATAGCGGGAAATACGCCCTACTTTAAAAAAAGGCGCGAAATTTGTAAGACATACCGCTTACTTCATCAGAGGTCAAGTAAAACTAATGGATCATCGTATGGGATGTGATGAAGCTAAAAATAGTTTCAATCATTTCGCAGCCAATCTTTGTTAGAGAGTAAGGATGTCCCTATAAGACCAAAAATTTTACCCCCCTTCCTTCCCCCCTTTCAGGGGGGAGGGGGTAAAATTTTTGGTGTAATAGGGACATCACTGGGGTGGGGGGAGGAGATGGGGGGAATTCATGACGTCACGTGATGTTGTTGGCGGGAAATTTGAATTGTTGCGCCACCTGGTGGTGGTTTTCTTGATGACGTCACGGCTAATTTTTGATGACGTCACGTGGCTGATACCTTTAGGGATAGGCTTATGCTAGGCTTATGGTATGGTAGATCCTGAAAAGATAGGCTTATGCCAGGCTTATTCTATGGTAGATCGTGAAAGATATGCTTATGCTAGGTTATTCTATGCTAGATCCTAGTAGGTTTATACCATATTAGAGCTTGATACATAGGCTTTTGCTAGACTTATAATTGGTAAATGCTGAAAAATATAGTCTTATGCTAAGTTATTCTATGTTAGATCCTGAATGATTGGTCTAGGCTAGGTTATTTTAGTTGTATAGGCGGAAGAATCAGTGTTTGTATTAGGTTTAGAACATTTAATGAGCACGAAAATCTGATTTTTCATAGAAATATTACTACAGTTTTTTCATTCGAATACTACTAAAAGACCCATGAATATTGATAAAAATACTGGCATTTATATAATACTACCTTAAAAAACACCAATTTTACCATGCACAAGTGCCTTATTATATACTAATGCTGAACTTAATACAAATAATACTAAATTACACGTGATTTATATAAAATACATGCAAAGGTTATGCTGACTACTACTAAAATACGCATGAATATTGATTAAAATACTGGCATTTATATAATACTACCTAAAAAACACCAACTTTACCATGCACAAGTGGCTTATTATAAACTAATACTGAATTTAATACGAATAATACTAAAGTACACATGAATATCGACTAAAATACAAACATTGTTATGATGCAAAGTGAAACATTAACATACCCTTTTTTTTGAAGTTGTTGAGGGAAGGGGTAGGCAGTATCTTTCTATTAAAATAATGTCCAAGGCTTAGGCTGACTTATACTACTTAAATAACCAGGCTCAATTAAAATCAAACATAACCATTTATTAACTAGTATTAAAACATAACTAATGTTAAAATAACAACTCAAGGAATTTAATAACCTACTACCATCACGTCCCTCATCTATCGTGAAATCTTTATCTAACTTTACATCGTGGTGGAGAGAACTAACTTTAATCTCAATAGTAAATACTGGTATAACATTACATAAACTATATATTGATATGGACTGATAGATAGGGTGCGTGTGGATAGCCTAAACATGGTGCATGTGGATAGCACATTATGGTGCATAGGAGTAACAAGTATAAACCAATACTCTCCCTACTTGATACTTCTATGCCCTCACAACATATATTTTTTCTTTACAACATGTTATTCTATTAAATGTTACTTAAATACAAAATCTTCAAATTTTCTTTTAACTAACAATTTTGTAAAAACATCTGCCAGATTATCATCCGTTCGAACATAGGTTATTTTAAACATTTTCTTTTCAACACATTATTTTAACCAATGATATTTAATGTCTATGTGTTTTGATCGGCGGTTCTCAATTCTATTTTCAGCAAAATGTATTGTGGACTGAATATCACATTTGATGATTGGTAAAAGTTCAGGATTATTGACTTGTGAACATAACGGTAGAATTTCATTTAGTATTCGGTCCAACCAGATAACTTCCTTTCCGGCGTCAGCTAATGCCATATATTCAGATTCCATCGTTGATCTTGCAACGCATTCTTGTTTAGTTGACCTCCAATCAATGACATTTTCTCCTAGCAGAACTGCGTAGCCACTTGTCGATCTACCATCGTCCAGATCGGATCCATAAGAAAGCCTCCAATCGAAGTGTTTTAGCTGATGTATAATGTAGTCCATAGGATCTTGTTGAACAATCGTAATTCAACACGTTGGTCAAGTATTTATAGTGTATTTGTCCTGGACTCGTTGAGAATCTTGATAAAGCAGATACGACAAAAGCTATATCCGGTCTCGTTCTTTGTGCCAAATACAATAAAGTGCCAATCTGTTTTCGATATGGTGTTTCCAAGTTATTGTTTACAGCCAAATCCTTCTTCGTTAATAAAACTCCTGTTGGAAGTGGTATATCAGTTGACTGTTCTAAAGATACGTGAAACTCCTTTGCAATTTTCTCGAGGTATGCTTCCTGGTGAATCTTTACTCTCCCGTCTTCTTGAAAATCGAACTGTACTCCCAGGAAATAATGTAATGGTCAAGAATAAATTCTTTCAATGTTCCTTTTCAGTTCATTTATTAATTCTGTCTGGGTTTCTTCATTTCTTGATAATACGATTATATCATCGACATATACAATGATAAGTGCATCAGAGTTATATCGATAAATGCAATTACATCCCCGTAGTCTTGTATACTTTAATTTTATCAGCAAGTTTTCCAATTCGGCGAACCATTGCCTTCCACTCTGCTTCAGACCATATAAAGCCTTCTTTAACTTGAGTACGTAATCAGTTTTCCCAGGTATTTCATATCCTTTCGGCTGCCGTTTCCCAGGTATTTCATATCCTTTCGGCTGCAGCATGTAAACATCTTCTTCCAAGGTACCATATAAATAAGCACATTTCACATCTAACTGTCTATGTAGCCATCCAAGACTCGATACGAATAGTGCGATCATCAATCGAATTAAAGCAAAGTTTACAACTGAAGCATAAGTGTGATTAATAAAAACTGTCATTGTAGACAAAGACGGAAAAGTGTAAAAGATTAGTGTAGAAAATGAATTGCCTGAAGTAACAGATATTAAAATTTTCACTTTTGAAGACATGATCATAAAACATCGATTATTTTAAAAAATTCTTATCTTAGTTTTTTTCACCAAAATTAGTCAAAATATTTTGTCATGAAACATGAGCATCGTTTTAAAAGTAGTACGCGTGAACATTTTATTTTATATCAAAAATTTACAATTAGTTTTGAGTATTCGGTCCCATAAGGAGAATTAAATAGTCAGAAAATGGTTGATCAAAAAACTGTGTGAAATCTTGAAAATTCGTAGTCGTTAATTAACTTAATTTTAAAGTTTTAAAAATATCAAAATTAACGTGATGTATAGCTCCCAAAATATCTTTTGAACATTAATAACTACATCACAGTAGAACGGCCTTTGTAATTTGTAACCTAGTATCATGCCAGTATCCCTCAAAAAACTTGAAGATACCATTTTTTCTGGACTACTATTTAGAGCAAAATACTTGTATAAATAATGTAGAAAAATATTTTGAGTTTAATGAAAATTTAGTGAAAAAACTAAGATGATCATGTCTTCAAAAGTGAAAATTTTAATATCTGTTACTTCAGGCAATTCATTTTCTACACTTATCTTTTACACTTTTCCGTCTTTGTCTACAATGACAGTTTTTATTAATATCTGTCACTTCAGTCTTAATATTAATTCAAATTGTTCAGAAACCTTAGGAGAGTAAAAGTATTAGGGCATTGTGCATATATTAGTTAACTCGTTTGAACTAACCAACCATCTATTATAAAACTGTCATTCCTGACTGCTTGACTTGACAATGAACGTCCGGTCAAACTCAAATTGCTTTCCCGTCATTTTCACATGCAAATACAGAGGAAGCTGTACATAGTTATACCACAAAAAGATTCCGTATACCTGAGCACCAACACATGTCGTATACTTATCAAGTTCAATTACCAGTCGTCGGTAATCTAGCTAAATTACCAGTCGTCGGTAATCTAGCTAAATTACCAGTCGTCGGTAATCTAGCTAAATTACCAGTCGTCGGTAATCTAGCTAAATTACCAGTCGTCGCTAATCTAGCTTAAATACCAGTCGTCGGTAATCTAGCTAAATTACCAGTCGTCGCTAATGTAGCTTAATTACCAGTCGTCGGTAATCTAGCTTAATTACCAGTCGTCGCCAATCTAGCTTAATTACCAGTCGTAGGTAATCTAGCTTAATTACCAGTCGTCGGTAATCTAGCTTAATTACCAGTCGTCGGTAATCTAGCTTATTTACCAGTCGTCAGTAATCTAGCTTAATTACCAGTCGTCGGTAATCTGGCTTAATTACCAGTCGTCGGTAATCTAGCTTAATTACCAGTCGTCGATAGTCTAGCTTAATTACCAGTCGTCGGTAATCTAGCTTAATTGCCAGTCGTCGGTAATCTAGCAGAATTACCAGTCGTCGGTAATCTAGCTTAATTACCAGTCGTCGGTAATCTAGCTTAATTACCAGTCGTCGGTAATCTAGCTTAATTACCAGTCGTCGGTAATCTAGCTTATTTACCAGTCGTCGGTAATCTAGCTTAATTACCAGTCGTCGGTAATCTGGCTTAATTACCAGTCGTCGGTAATCTAGCTTAATTACCAGTCGTCGGTAATCTAGCTTAATTGCCAGTCGTCGGTAATCTAGCAGAATTACCAGTCGTCGCCAATCTAGCTTAATTACCAGTCGTCGCTGATCTAGCTTAATTACCAGTCGTAGGTAATCTAGCTTAATTACCTGTCGTCGGTAATCAAGCTTAATTACCAGTCGTAGGTAATCTTGTTAAATCACCTTTGTTGTTACTGTCTCTAAGGCAGTTGGTAACTTAATATATATGTGTGGGGTCCTTTTCCAACTTAACTTGTTAGCTATTACAAGCTTAGGTTCTCTTGTTTTTTACCACTACGAAAAATTGGACCAAATAGCCTTAACCGTGCTAACATCATAAACTGACTCTTATCCATGGTAAAATATCGCATATTGGAATGGTTTTGAAAATGTGAAATTAAACATACTTTAACTTAAATCTAATTAATGAAAATTGGAAAGCACAAAATTTAAATACCAGGCTTTCGTTTAAAACCGTTTTCAAGTCAAACAACCGAATAGTTATTGCATTACGGCTGCCACAAAATGGTTATTTGTAAAATATTTTCCCATGTTATTTCTATGGGAAAATTTTATGTTTTTCATCAAAATATCGTAAAAGTTTTATGGAAATGAAAACCACCCTTAGCAACTTTATTTTTTATAAAATAAACTATTAAATGAATCTTTTTGAAATTTTAACCACATATTCAGGGTCCAAATTGTAGTTCTGTGGAATTTCTTCAAAACAGTTAATACAATACAAAAAAAGTTATATCCAATCAAAAAACCATCCTTATACATTAAAGTCAGTATGAAGTCTTATCTAAGAGACCTACCGCTCTCCTAGAATTGTAGTCATATCCATATTGTTGAGTGAACCATGAGCGACTAACCGGGCTTTATATCTAGCTACTTCACCGGTTGCCTTCGTCTTAACTACATACACCCAGCGGCATCCGACTATCTTCCTTCTGGAGCTGGTACTACATCCCAAACGTCTCTTTTGGTAATTGAATCCATTTCTGTAGTCATCGCCTCTCTCCATTTCATTTCTTCTGGACTTCTGATTGCTTCTTCAAACGAATTTGGAATTTCCATGCAATGTGCTTAAATATTTTCGGGTCTAGGCGCCTCTATATCTATTGATTCCTTAGACTTGGACAAGGACTTCTTGTCTATGTTCTTACATTTCTGTAAATCTTTCTTGGAACGTAATCTTGTGTTATAACAAATATTCTCCCTCTGGTCTTCTGCTTCTTGTATGTGAACTTGTGGTCTTCTTTCTTCAGATGGTCTTCGTTCTTCTGGTAACTCTTTCTTGGAACGTAATCTTGTGTTATGACAAACATTCTCCTTCTGATCTTCTGCTCTTGTATGTAAACTTGTCTATCGTCTTCTGGTCTTCTTTCTTCAGGTGCTCTGCGTCCTTCTGGTGGTCTTCGTTCTTCTGGTGCGAGTGTTCTGTCTTCGTGTACTAGTGTTCTGTGCGTTGCAATATTCTCCTTATCTGAATCTTCATTATTTGTTCCCTCGTTATCAGACTTGTCTGTACTATGAATTTCTGGCCAGTACTTGTTGAAATTGTAAATATACTCTTCATTCTTAGTTTCTCGAAGTTCTTCAACACCCAATTTAGATTCGATAAAAGATACGTGTTTGGTTTCAATAACTCTTCTCTCCCTTGGAAACCAAATACGATAACCTTTAGTACGGAACGCGTAACCGACCATGATCCCCAATTTCGCTCGATTTTCCAGCTTACTACGATGGTGCTTGGGTAGATAGGTAAACGCCAAGCATCCATATCGCTTGAGGTGTCTTACAGATGGTTTTAGTCGTAACCATCTTTCTTCCGGTACTTCATCTTTGATCTTTGAATGAGGTAGTCGACTTGATAAATAGTTAAATGTACACAGTGCCTCACTCCATAATGATTGCGGTAACTTCCCATCTTCTAATAAGGTTCTAACCCCATCCATTAGGGTACGATTGTATCTTTCAGCTACTCCATTCATGTCAGGAGAATAAATATTTGACCTTTCGACTTTAACTCCATCCCTTGTACATTTATCTTCAAAATACCTTGCCGTATATTCCAACCCATTATCAGTTCTAAGGTGTTTTTTAATTTTTCCCCTGTTTGTCTTTCTGCCCAGGCCTTGTATTCTTGATATTTCTTGAATGCATCATTCTTGGAATTCATTAAAAAAGCATTGCTTTTCGTGAGTAAGCATCAATAAAGGTTATGAAGTATGAAAATCCTCCCATAGTCTTCTTAGGCGCGGGACCCCATATATCCGAATGTACAAGCTGTAGTACTCTATCAGATTTAATATCCTTGATAGCCTTTGAAACTGACTTTGTTGCCTTTGAAAGCCAGCATGAGATACATGTGTCCATCTCCCCTCTAAAATTTGCTAAGCCTATGGCCATGTTTTTCTTCTCTAATTCTTGTAATTTTCTGATATTCGGATTTCCCAACCTTTTATGCCACATCTCTATTTCGCTCAAATGACTAATCTGACTTTCTGCACGCTTATTATCAGGATAGTGAGTTATCTTTGGCACTGTATGTAGACTGTTATTAACCGTGATGTTGGCTATATATAAATTACTTTCTGGGCTTAAATATGAGATCATCAACGTCCTGTCCGTCCTTGCAAATACTTCTCTCTTCCCATCATTGATAACTGCTCTATATCCTGTTTCGTCAATTAACCTAGCTGATATCAAGTTTCTGCAATATCCAGGAACATATACTACATCTCTCAGTGTTATACGATTCATCTTCTTATACTCTAAAACTATGTCCCCTCTACCGACTGCTTTTCCAGTACCTTGAGCTATCGTAATCGCTGTCTCTTCTTCGTAGTAGTTGTAAAAATATTCCCTTTTATTACAGAAATGGTGTGTGGTGGCTGAATCTTACACCCATCCGTCCAATTCCTTGCTACTTGATAAACAAGCAACCATAGCACTATACATAAGTCCCTTCCATTATTAACTCCATGAATTTCAAAATCTTCTATTCCCCCCTGATAATGCCGATAAGAAGGTATGTTCTTGAGGTCGGCTGCTAGGCCTTTGACTATTCCCATAATTATTACGCTTTCCTCTACAATTCTTCGCCCAATGCTCTTTTCTATTACAGTAATGACATCTATCATTATTCCTGCAATCTCTATTCATATGTCCAGTCTTCTTACAATTTGTACAATAAGGGCCTTGTCTATTCTCTTGTTCTTGAGATCTTGTAATTCTAAATTTCTGATTTGAACCCCTCTGTGATACCATAGCTTTTGTTCTTAAATCTTCTACTGGTCTAGGCCCTGGCATCCTCTTCTGTCTGTCATATTCCGCAATTAAAATATCTTTTACCTTTGCTGAAGTAAAACTTGCTCGTCCCTGGTTGAATGGAAACTGCACGGTGTTTTCATATTCGGGCGAAAGATCATGTACCCGGAGCCTCCGGGATGAACTAGGCCCATGCATGTCAAATTTTATGTGGGGAAATATCCAGTTTGTTAGGAAAAATATTTTCACCATAGATGGCGCTTATTTTTCCGTTGTGACAGGGGTCTTCCTTAAATTATCGGTGATATTTTAGGGGTCTTCCTTAAATTATCGTTGATATTTAAGGGGTCTTCCTTAAATTATCGTTGATATTTTAGGGGTCTTCCTTAAATTATCGTTGTTATTTTAGGGATCAGTCATAAAATTTTTATGATAGAGAAAATTTTCATCCCAAAATTAACGTAAATGTTTTTGGGGCTATTCACTTTTTACTGAATCTTTCGGTTAGATGGTATTGATGACAACAAAATAAATTATTTCAATTAAAATAATTCAGTAAGAGTTATAAAAACGTGTACTTACAATCCGCGACCTTGGCCCAAATACTTAAGCAGTCGACAGCTAGGGTCACGGGGTTTAACTTTGTTTATTTTTCGGTCGTATCAGCGCCCCCAAACGGGAAAACACGGCGAACTAAATTAGTTAAAAAAATATTCTCGCTTCGCCACACGCATGGGCCTAGTTCATCCCGGAGGCTCCGATGTACCATTTGAAACGCAATCTCCTCATCAGGCACGTCCTCCTTGGCATTTTCTAACTGATGCGCAATCTCTTTAACTCGTGCCAAATAAACCGCCATCGTCTCAGGTGGTGTAAGCCGTACGCTAATAAACTCGGCCCTAAGTGATCCTATGCGAGCCAGTGATTTAGGTTCATAGAGGTCTTGCAATCCATCCAAGACTTCCTTTGCTGTGGCGTACTCTCTTATGATCCGCTTGTGCTGGTCATCCACTGCTAGCGTTAAACGTGACAAAGCTTGTTCGCATCTCTGTTCGTATCTCTCAATCTTCTCCTCCTTGGCTGTAGTTGCATCCGGTTTAACTTCTGTTCCACTGACAATTTTCCATAATCCTCCGTCCAACAACCATGCTCTTGTATCAATCGCCCATTGTTCATAATTTTCTCCGTTCAGTCTTCTAAATGGTATTGAGCCATACCCGTCAGCCATTTCGAATTCTTTTGTCTCACCACGTGTTCTCTTTCACGACCTTAACCCTAACCACGCTTTGCTACCACTTGTTGAGGGAAGGGGTAGGCAGTATCTTTCTATTAACATAATGTCCAAGGCTTAGGCTGACTTATACTACTTAAATAACCAGGCTCAATTAAAATCAAACATAACCATTTATTAACTAGTATTAAAACATAACTAATGTTAAAATAACAACTCAAGGGATTTAATAACTACTACCATCACGTCCCTCATCTATCGTGAAATCTTTATCTAACTTTACATCGTGGTGGACTAGAGAGAACTAACTTTAATCTCAATAGTAAATACTGGAATAACATTACATAAACTATATATTGATATGGACCAGTCTGGGAAATAGCACACTTCCTCTGGTCCAAAACCAGTTTATTAATTGCTTGGACTAGTTTTTTAATTCAAGAAGTGGGGGTCACTGGTCCTTAGGACCAGTTTATTAATTGCAAATCTATTGGAGAACAAGGACTCGGACCAGTCCGGAGACCAGTTTATTATTTAGGACACTAGGGGGTCACTGGTCCCAAGGACTAGTTTAAAAAATATCCTTATTTCCCAGACTGATATGGACTGATAGATAGGGTGCGTGTGGATAGCCTAAACATGGTGCATGTGGATAGCACATTATGGTGCATAGGAGTAACAAGTATAAACCAATAGAAGCAAAAGTTGATTTGTATTAACTATAATGCTTCCACAATTCTATTTCATCTCAAAAATCACTGCCGTACCTGATTTAAATCTCTGGTGAATCATCTGTCCATTTGTAACACGGGCACAAGTCCTTAATCCAGTGTTTAAACTCACCGCACAGAGTACAAAAGTTTCGCTCGTCAAGAAGATGTCTTCGCTCTTTATGGGTCGACATACGGATAAGGTTTTTGGATTGAACTAAAACACAACGTCTGAAGTGCGCACAGTCACGTGATGTGCAGAAATAATTTAATTGGCCGCAGTCAGGCACGTCTTTTAAAGTCCCATCACAATGAGGGCAGTGTAGATGACCCGTAAGTGGCATGGGGACATACCCTAGTTTTTTGAGGTTTTCATGAACATTTTCGGCCATACCGTAAGAGATGTGGTCAGATGATTGAAATATACCGGAATATTACTTATTATGCTAAAGAACTTACCGAACTTAACATTTCCGAGTAAAGTATACACGCATATGGCTAGACTGTCTCATATGTTTTTCTATTTAGCACACATTTTAAGGGACATTTTTACGAAAACAAGAATTACATATTACGTAAGGTGCATCGGAGGAAACACATGATTTCAGTCACCAACCTTTCTCTCCAGAGTTCGGGAGTGAAATGACTCTCTATAGTTTACAAAATTCCCTTTTGGCCACCAGGTGTGTGTTATATGACATTAAGGGGAAGGAGGGGGTCGAACATGGTTCATAACAGTAGAATTTATCCCAATCTGTTTTTTACTTATAGGTAAACACGTTCAGCCGCCGTATTCTGCAGGCTTAGCCTTCCGCGCCCACTTGGATTCTCGTCGCTCATTGGTCCATAGATATCTGGATTCTGGCTTTTGATTGGCGGCTTAGGTTTGGAGGCGAAATTGGATTCAGGGCTGAGATTGGATGATGATGCAAGCAAGGAAAGATAGTGGTTCAGTTCAGTTAGCTTTTCAATTGACACTGAACGTACGGTGTAATGTCAGTATTTTGTGTCGGTTATCGTCAAAGGTCAGTGCAATAACCTTTAACCTCAATGTTTATGTTCTTCACGCCATCTATTTCGTCAACCTTCAAACAGCAGTCTATTTTCCCCAATTCTCACATGTTTAGGGTTAGTGTACTGTATCTCGGTAACATGACTCTGGAATGGAAGTTTATTCAAGTATTTAATGTGTAACGATAGTGTAGTTTATGGTAGACGAAGTATAATTTTACATTGTAATAATATAACTTCACAATCTTTACTAAAATATAGCATTGTAACAGGGGTTAGTTCAGGTCGTCAAAAACCTTGTAGCAGAGGTGTTTTATCATTGAAAGGGGCGTGTGTAGCTGCACCATGCAAGGCTAAGATATATTGTGCGCAATACACTGGTTAGGCTTTGGAGAGCCTATTTGTCTTTATGAAAAAGAGATTCCAATTCACAGAAATTGAAGACATAAGTGTTCTGAAATACCATTCCAGTTTACGGGAAGAATGTATCATGTCACCAAGTAATAAGCTGAGAAAAACGAGCGTAACAACGCAGCTGTAGGTTGAAGAAGCCTAAAACATAGATTTTTGGTTATAACTCCCGGGTTTCATCTTGGCATTTGTAATTTCTGTTAGGCCTGGATGAGTACTAATTGTTGGTATCGAGTACCTCGATCGAATATCAATACAAGTACTTGTACCAATAACAAGTGATACATATCGTGAAGATTACCAATTACATGAATTGACATTCGACATATAAATGCTCGAACGAAAGGACACCATTAAGACTTCACCCTGTTTCGATAGTGTCACACACTCTATGGTATAACCTTGAATGAAACGTATCTTATCGATTGCGTTCAACTCATTTTGGCTTTTCAACTAACGTTGTAGCTTCTCCAGACACACTTCTATATTAGGCAAACTTACACTCTACTATCACTTAAATCTAAGATGTTTTAGTTTGAAATGGTCAATTAGGCAAACGAAAAAGTCGAAACAGGAAGCTTCTTGTAATATATCGGTTTCAATCAGTTTTATTCATACTTTCTACCAAAAAATTAATTTAAAATTATAATTATAATTAATTGATACAGAACGATATTTCAGAACATATAGCTTTATTTTGACCAGTTTTATGAAGAAACGTTGTCGCTACTCTCATGACAAGAGTGCAAATTTTTGCCGTTGTCATATAATTGCTTTATAACATTTTTCATCCAAATGTACCTTCAAACATTGTCTCTTATCTTTTACACAAGCAGACTGATGTTACTTCATTTGAGGTGACATTAAGTAGCAGCAAATCCTTTATATAGATAGTTTACACACATGGAGCATTAATGAAACTTACACGAGAAGGCCGGGCTGCATGGAGGACAAGAAGAGACGGGTTTCTGTCCTCCTGGTGTAAATGGTATGATTCCTTTGTGTGCAAATCCTGTATATTAAGATCAAAATTTTGTGTAGCCTTAAACATTTATTAAATTTTTGTAATATTTTCGAAATAAAGTGGTAAATACATGGTATTTGATGTTAATTATAACAATTTCAAGTTTGTATTATAGATTGAACCGTGGACGTCATCAATATTGACTGTAGTAGCCCATTCGTGTGACACTGTCAATTATACCACTGTTTTATCCCAAATCTTTAGCACACATTTATATTGTTAGACACTTTAGTAACCATATTTACCGGATAAACGTACTGCAACATTTACTTTTAAACCCATCTATCATAATTTCTTTCTTTGATTATATCACACTTACAGTCAATGGTATCCCATAGGGGTATGATTGCCTATGGGGCTGTGATACTTTGAATGTTTATACTGAATGACGTTTTTGTCTCATTACCTTTGAGTGAACCCAGTTCTGCATATCAGTAGGATGTTATTATATACTATAATTAATATTCTATATTGCATTAATTATATAATTATTATGAGAATTGAATGGCTTTAATAATGGTCAGTTGGCTCACTCGATGCTCATGTTATTTTTTAACGACGCAGAACGATAAAAGAAGTCACATTAATGATTAAACTTACATAACACCTAAGCCTTGGTTCAAATAATTTTCGATCACGAGCTGAAAGGTCTTACACTATAAATGAACGTCTACTTTTATTCAACTATATTGTCACAGATAATTTGCAATTGATAAAAGAAAAGCATACCCGTCCAATGCGACGATTTAAGTAAATCGCTCTTCTTCAAATAGGCATCCGTACTTAGCAAAATATTAACCGTACCGGTGTACCCAAATCGCCTCTAACAATGATGAAGTGTAGTCTGCTACGTTCAGCATCAGAAACTAAAGCAAAAGCACCGGTGAGTTAACCGGTTGATGACGCTGAACGATTTACCCACCGAAAAACCGTATTTCAAATTTGGTGGACATCCGCAATTCAATTTCGTCTTGAAAGTCGAAACCTAAGCCGCCAATAAGAAGCCAGAATCCAGTTCCTTTACGGACCAATGAGCGACGAGAATCCAAGTGGGCGCGGAAGGCTAAGCCTGCAGAAAACGGCGGCAGACGTGTCGTAATGGCTTTTGGGGGCGTGGTCGAACCAGTTGTATTGTTATCAAGGGAATTTATTTTGTCCTTTCTTTAATTGGACCACCCACCAGGTTTTATGACATTACAAGGGGGGCGAGGGTAAACCTTTATCCCCATCTATTTTTTTTAATTTATACACTGTTAAAAATAATGGTTCATAAATGGTATAAAAAGGGTATATCCTCTCCCGCTGCACCATTAATGGTTTAAATTTGGCTAGACAATGGTGTGATTATGGTTTGCTTTAATTGGCAAACCATTGATGGTGTAAGAATGGTTTGTCTTAAATTTTTGACTATTCCATGTATGGTTTGATAATGGAAAGATGGATATATGGTTCGAATTTGGTTTAAAAATGTTTAACCATTTTTTCTCCATTCCAAATATGGTTTGGTTATGGAAAGTCAGGATATATGGTTACAATATGGTATAACCATAGTTAAAAAATTTTCTATATTCCATATTAGGTTTGATAATGGAAAATTAGGGTATATGGTTAAAATTTGGTTTAAAAATAGTTAACAATTTTTACTCTATTCCATAACAAGCATAAAATTGAAACGTTGGCACATTAGTTTAAATTTAAACTGTTGGCACAGCCATAGTTTTTACTTCTCCGAGTTACGATGACGTCACGGAGAGGTATTACACGGGACGTGTCTGTGTCTCTGTCTGTCTGTAACTGCGTTCGCAGTTGGCAAATCGGAGCAAACGTGTTCGCAATTTCCGGACCGCGTTCGCAGTACACAGAAATTCTGAAAACTTTACTTCATTGTTTTACCTATCTTATTTAACGTCAATCATTAACTAGTCGTTATACCTTCATCTGCTGACTAACCGTCAATTCTTTCACTCAACACCCTCAGTATTTATTGGCTTCTAACAACAACACCATGCACTAGTCTTTCGTGTACACCACATACACACCAATCTGTTCTTATTGGCTTCTAACACCACCATCTACTGGTCTTTCGTCTATACCACATAGACACCAATCTGCAACATTGGCTTATAACACCACCATCTACAGGTCTTTCGTCTATACTGTTTTGTTATCGTTTTTCTACACTTAAATTACTATATGTTAATAAAAGACAACTTATATGTAACTAAACTTTAATACTTTAACTAAGCTGTACTGACTACTGCGTCTACATTCTTTCTCTACTCTCTCTCTCTCTGCGTAGTAAGAGCCAGTTCTATACAGTTCAGTTCAGTACAGTTATTACAAAAGTCAGATATTATTACATCCCGTTTGTTTAAGAAGAACAACATAATGAAATACTAAAAATTCAAAAATTCAAAATTTTATCATTAACAATACTTATGAGAGATTTTCATTTAAAATTTTGAAACACAAAAGAAAAAAACATTTATTAACATTAACTAATTCGTAGTATAGTCCTTCAGGTACGTAGGTGTTTTGAGGACACGGCCAGAACGTGAGTGTTTAGGAGTACTCATTTGAGTGGACGGTAGGTGTGATCTGGTCCGATCATTAGGAACTATGCTGTCATGAGTGTTGACAATTGGTGTGTGTGTAAGCGAAACAGGAGATATGTTTGGGGATTCTGTGTTTGTGTGTCGATCGTTAAGTGGGTGTCTCAAATCTCGCGATGGAGGCGACTGATGAGTAGACAACGGTTCGTAGTGTGGTTGAACTGCAGGAACACTGTTTGTAGCAGCACCAGTTATTAGAAGAGGTGCTGGGACAGCGTTAGGCATGTGTTTGCTGAACGATCGATTCGCGGGACGCAAATCTATTCTATTGCGCCGATACTGTCGACCATCGATGTTGACAATGTAAGACCGTTGGTTGAGTTTGTCTTGTACGAAACCCATTGTCCAAGTGGACTGTCTTTCGTGAGGATATATTTTGATCCAAACAGGCTCTTCGGGAATCAATTAACATAAGGGTTTCGCATGTTGATCGTACGCTAGTTGGGAATGAACTCGTTTTCTTTCTAACGTCTGCTTCACGTTCGGTATGACCCTTTGCTTGAGAAGCTTCTGTGCTACAGGTAGAGTCGTGCGTGTGCGTCGAGACATCAACCTCTGTACGGGACTAGCTTTTACTGAGTCAGTTGGCGTATTTCGCCATTCTAATAAAGCCAGGTATAAATCCTCTTTCGTTGTCGCAAGTTTCTTGACCATGGATTTGGCAATTTTCACCGCATACTCGGCTTTTCCATTTCCTTGTGAATGATAAGGGGATGACGTAAGGTGCGTAAAACCCCATAACTCTGCGAATTCACGAAATTCGAAACTTTGAAATGGCGGTCCATTATCTGTAATCACAGTTTCAGGGATACCAAATCGAGAAAAGTGTTTCTTGCAAGCTTCGACAACAGCGGTAGCGGTAGTGGTCGGCAAAGGATCTATTTCCTAATAGTCCGAATAGAAATCCACTAATATTAAGTATTTGTGTTTGTCCGTCGCGACCGTAAAGAGATCCATCGCTATTTTCTGCCAAGGTAGCTCTGGTAAAGGAACCGATTGTAGTGGTTCTTTTTGCTCGGCCCGTTGATGTTCGTTACACGTAATACATTGAGAGACGATGCTCCGAATAGAATCAGAGATTCCGCCGTAACCGCTGTGGCAAATAGATTTTCGCTGGTTGTCTACCATAGGCCTTTCGATACAAGACATCGTTCTTCAGTTCGTAGTACCGATGTCTTTGAGGATTATCTCCTGATAACTGGACTATGATGTCATTGGTGGCTTGTTCGTCTTGTTGGGCTTTTCGCACTTCTTCCAGCGTGAAAGAGTGATACAATGCATGATTGGCGGGAGGAGCTAATCCGCTACTGGTTGAGGACGAAGTCGACGTCATTGAAGAGGATTCCGCTGGACTGGAATCTTCTGACGAGGACGGTGAAGTCATGTCTTCCAAAGACATGGCTAATAGAGAGACAGGCGCTCTTGATAATGCGTCCGCAACCTTGTTCTCAACTCCCTTCTTGTGTATGATCTTGAAGTCATACGTCTGCAGGTACATTGCCCAACGAACAAGTCGACAATTTGGTTCTTTCAAGGTGAACAACCATTGGAGAGCTTTGTGATCGGTGATCACAGTGAACGGTATGTTCTCCAAGTATGGCCGGAACTTTCCAACTCCCATTCCTTTTCCGTGGTGGTATATCTTCTCTGGACGTCGGTCAGTTGTTTACTGGCATAGGCGATAGGTAGCTCGACGTCATCTTGAATTTGGGACAGGAAAGCTCCAAGTCCGGCGTCTCTAGCATCCGTTGTTAGGATACACGGCAACTTAGGGTTGTGAGCCGCTAAAGGAGGCGCCATGCAGATCGCCTCCTTGATGGCCTGGAACGCTTCCTGCTGTTCTTTCTTCCATTGGAACGGAACGTCTTTCTTCTTGAGATGGTTTAACGGGGCAACGATTTTGGAATACTGCGGGATGAATCGAGAGTGCCATCCCGCCATGCCCAGAAATCTTTGGATTTCTTTCACGTTCTTTGGGACGGGAAAGTCTACTATAGCCCTAATCTTGGAGGGATCAATGTGAATCCCTCGTTCATTTACTATATGCCCTAACACGGTCGCTTCGCTTTGCGCAAAGCGACATTTCTTGGTCTGAAGCGGGATTTACGCTTACAGTCGGTAAAAGACATAATCCAAGGCTTGTAAATGGTCTGCCCAAGTACTGGATGGAATGACGATGTCATCCAGATAGTCACAGATGGAAAAAAGATGTCCATCCCTGAAGACTTCGTCGATGAGTCGTTGAAACGACGACGGCGCATTGCATAGACCGAACGGAAGTACTTCGAACTCGTACTTCCCCGCGTGCGTGATAAAAGCAGTTTTTGCTTTTGCCTGCGGATGGAGATCTATCTGCCAATAGCCGCTCTTAAGGTTCAGTGCTGTTATGAACTTTGGGGCACCCATTTTGCCTAATAGTTCTTCTATTCGAGGTAATGGATACGGATCTTTCACGGTCACTTTATTTAAAGCGCGATAGTCGACGCAGAAACGTATCTTTCCGCATTTCTGGTGGACAAGTACCACAGGCGACGCGTAAGGACTAACGGAGGGCTTCACGATTCCGTCGCGGATCATTTCGTGAAGATGATCTTCAATTATCCGTTTTTTCTCGTCGCTAACACGATACGCGCGTTGACTAACGGGAACATCGGTGGTAGTATGTATCTCGTGATAGACTAAGTTAGTACGTCCCGCTTTTTCCGAAAATAGTTTTGGAAATCGTAGTAATAAAGTTTTTAAGTCTTCCTTCTGTTTAGGACTCAGTGTAGGCGACGCGACAGCTTGTTCAATATCCTCTATAATCTGAGGTGTTGGAGTCTTTAACCCCGGGAGATTAAGCACGAATGGAAACGTTGTTCCGTCAATCTGACAAGTTTTTGTACCAAAGTCCAAAAAGGCACGATGTTTATAGAGGAAATTTTTCCCCAGAATAAAGTGGTTTGGTAGGGAGGGAACTACGTGAAATTCCTGCTTTAGTTTTAGCTGTCCTAAGCGGAAGTCTATTCGCGCGCGTCCCTTCGTGAAGGTATAACGTCCATCGCCTAACACTATACATTGAGTCTCTTCTTCTTCCGGAAGTACTAAGTCTGGTTTCAAAGTTCTGACTAAATTACGCCACTGATATAAGCTGATAAAACAAGCATCAGCGCCTGAATCTAGTCTGGTCGCGAAAGTCCCATGCGAATACACGGCGTCTATGGCCACGGCACAGAAAAAACTATGTTTAGAATCTAAACATTTTCCTAAATGTCAAAATGCAACAGAGTTTTGAACACATGAATATATTAAACATGTTTAGGTCTTATTTGTTTACATCCTGAACATGTTCGGTGTTTTTTCTGTTTAGGCTATAAACACGTTTACCTTCAGATATTTAGCATTAGAACGCGTTGAATACGTAATGTTTAGCTTGCCATATTTAGCTTTACTATGCGTTGAGCTTCAAACATTTAGCTTTTTAACATTTAATTTTCTTGATATTTAGCTTAAATTATTTAGCTTTTCAACACTTGAAATTGTGATGTTTAGCTTTACGAAATATGCACGTTTACTGTTCCAACATCAGAATTATGAACGTTTAGATAGAAATATTTAGGTTTTCAACATTTGCTACTTCAATATGTTTACCTCGAAAATAATGAAAATAATTTTGCAAATTTCAAAAATTGCCTAGAGAGATTGGCTTATTTATTATTAAAAAACAACATTATTAATGGTACAAAAACTAACCTTCTATTGTTTCAAGCATTAAATTTTCCTAGCAGTTGTCTTCAACAAACTTCAAATAGTTAAATGATTTAATAAATGTGGTTTCTGGTGATAAATCCTTAAGCGCATATTCTTGCAGGAATCCCAGTACTTGACCAAGTACACCAGGGTAGCTCAAATCAAATGCATAAGAAAATGCTAGCAGATAGTAAATGCTAGTTTTTAAAGGCAATCCACAATTAATTTGAACTTCCTTGAATAAAATGTAAACTTCTTTTTCACTTTCCGTCTTTTCTACGACCACTATTTGTGGCGCATTTTTCAGGGTTGAGACAGGTGGTTCATCCTATAAAACACTGTTATTGTAAGCACTAAGTTATCATCTAAGTAGTCCTCTTTTAATACATAAAGTTAATAGGAAATTTGCGTAGCCCTATTCTCAACGTATCTAGGCGGATTTTGTTGGAAGAGCTATAAGTAATTTTACGGAGCAAATAATCTATCTCGCTGTACTATGAACCTTGCACGAATAATCTATCTCGCTGTGCGATGAACCTCGCGCGCACCTGAACACGCGCTGACGTCAGAATCATGAGCCGTGACAGATAGCACTCAAGCCCAGCCCACAAGACCCGCATGGATATTAACATGAAAGATATGTGGAAAAAATGATTCCCACTAGCTCTATGTATTCCTCCCAATTATGTATTTTTACCTTAACAATGTTTATCATTGAAAAATCCTGTTTTTTGTTCTTTACTTTGACATTCTTAACAGTCTGACCTTTAGAGCGTTTAATCTGGGTAGTAGTTTTGAGTTTCCTCTCCAAGAATTTTACTAAGGCCAAATCCGTATGAAAATTGTCTTCGAGGTCTTCTTCGTTGGACATTTGCTCCTTCAACAAGTTATACATTTTATCGAAATTTGTGGTGAATAAATTTTTGGTATTCGTCCTAGAAAAGAAATTAAAATTGCTGAATATTAAATACAATGTTTCAGTTCTTCAGAACTCGCATATAATAATTACTGAACTTTTAATGAAACTTTGTATTTAGGTTAAAAAAAAGGGGTGGAAAAGAATAATTTATCTTTGGTCACCAAAGTTCAGCAGTGGTAACGTTCGCGATGGTCGCCCTTTAATCATGCAGTCACAGAAAAGTTATAAAAACAAAATAAATGTACTTACAAATTGAAAATGTGAGAGCTGGGGAAACGTTTCCAATATTTCACAAAATTCACGACTGCTATCAATAAGCCATTGTCTTCTTTTTCCAAATGTCAGTCGATGAAGTTTCAGTAATTTTGGAATATCCATGTCTTTTTCAGCAAAAGCCACTTTCAGTTCAATTAAAGCATTCTCGTAAGAAATGTCTTCAGTTTCCAATTCCAAATTATAGGACGAGCTAGCTGGTGATATTTCATTCTTCTTGCGTTTTTTAGTGATTGCGCCCTCACCACTCCCGATTCTCTTCTTTTCTAGCCACCTGATGTGCCTTATCTTCTGAGACAGCTTCTGAATCAAGTACTTCTAAATTGACATTTTAAAAAAAAATTTAAAACCAATTATTTCAAACTAGAGCCAACAATTTCGCCCAATTACAACTTACATATGGTACTTTACTTGTCTTGTCAACATGTATGCAAGGGTATTTCCTTAGCATTAGTTGACCAACAGCGTCATATTCTCCTTTTGTGTCCATCTTATACACGGCAAGAAGGCCGTAAGCTAATTGCGAGACAAGTTCAGAAAACATTGCCATAGGCTTACCATCCGCCAATCGGGATTCTACATAGTCAGAGAACTTTGGTAGAGTAATTTTTATTTCTCTTTCAACTGGTTGCTGCTGAAAGTGAAGTAAATCAATTTCTAGGTGAGGCAAGCTGCAAAGGGATTACTCTAACGAGTCAAATTACGGAAATGAAGCTATCTTCAACACTAAAATTACCAAATCCTTGAAAAAGTGGCTTTTCAGGCTTTTTTACTTATATTTGAGCCAGAAAAATAATTTCTAAATATTTTTCCAATTTAAATAGTTTCTAAATATTTTTCCAATTTAAATAGTTTCTAAATATTTTTCCAATTTAAATAGTTTCTAAATATTTTTCCAATTTAAATAGTTTCTAAATATTTTTCCAATTTAAATAGTCTCTAAATATTTTTCCAATTTAAATAGTTTCTAAATATACTTAAAAGATTATGAGGTTTTTTTTACTTCAATAAAAGCACCACGGTTATAGAGGTTTTAAAGAAAAAAAGGCCAGAAAAACCATTGTTTAGGAGGTCATTGTCCTTGGATTTTAAAGAAAGGCTCAGAAAATTATTTTAAAGCTATAATATCAGCAAATAAACTTACCGATACTTTAGATATATCATTTAAATCTCCATTTTCAACTGTTGCGAAATCAGTATCAATTAATTCGGAAGGATTTGGAAAAGGTGTATTTTCATAATTGCTAGTGCTAGTTGAAGATTAACTATTAGAAGGAACATCACTAACATCACAATCTTGGACTAATATAGTCTAAATTAAAAAAAAGGGAAAATTTAATAGGTGGCATTAAAGGGATAATGAAGAAGAAAAACGTTATTTTTTAATTCATTATGAGTGTTAAAAATATGCATAGAAACATTAAGATATCTCATCAAAACATTCTCATTAATTAATTTTTAAAGCTGTGATACAAACTAAACTTTATTCCGAAGCCTTAATCTTAAGTGAATGAATTAGATTTTATTTTTTTACCTGAATTAAGAAATTCTTTGAAGCTGGTTGCCACTACAGCTTTCCTTATTTTTCGATCCTTTGATGTTATTTTAAACAACATAATACTTAAGTTGTTTAAAAGTTAAAAAATATAATTACTAAAGGAAAATCCGTTTTAAAAACTAAAACAGGACTAACTGCACGAGTAGCGATCTCAAAGTGAGCTACAAGCCTACAAAGAAAATCCACTCTAGAGTGGGAAGAAATAAAATTCCCCAAAATTTTCCACTATTCTTAGCAGGCTTTGAACTCTCTTATCCCCTTAACTAAAAACACCTGCAGCCTTTGTCAAGTTGGAAGACCATGTAGATCGAGGGGTCGGATAGTTCAATGTTGAAGAACGGGTTTTCTGCGCTTTCAGTGTTATATTTGATGAAAATTGAGATTTTAGTTGGCATAAATGTCCAGTCTCTCATTGCATTGTGTTAGTCAAATACACCCATCTGACCTTCAATTTACATTATGTACTAAACGTGATTCCCTTATTTTCTCTCTATTGATAAAGTGCCATGTCCCACCAGTTTTAGATACATTTATAGCTTTCTATTCATTGCAATTGGAGGCTGTTTTACTGTAATATTAAACAGTGCAATCTTGCGGTGAATCCCAATTAAAAGCTATAAAAAGATTTCAAATTAAACATACCTAGCAAAGTTGTAATCCTAGATATAGTTAAAGTATCTCCACATTTTCAGCATTGTATATCATTACGAGTAACTTGTTTTCTGCGATATGCGACACTTGTGGCCACATGTACTTGAGTTTTTTTATAGGATATAGAAGTTTTCTTCCTGAGTTTGGCTTTGTACAAACATAACGATTCAAATGTTTGTCGAAAAAGTCTATTTCAGTTTGGATGGCAATAACATAAGCTTTAAGATTTATGCAAACGGGATTTATAACGGCCATAAAAGTTGGGCCGATTTCATCGGAGAATTCTTTAACCAGAATCGTACCACTCTGATATACATGACCATAGATTTTTATAGTCGGGCTCACATGCATAAATTTAGTATCTGCGGCATTTTCATCAAAGTTAAGAAGGAGATTCCTTATATCTTCCTCCAAATTGCAGTCGTAGCCTTCTTTGACTTGGTCAATATCGCCAAGAAAATGTTGATTTTTACCACCATAACCATTGGCTTGATTCAAACAGAGCCATCGTTGGTGCTTAAATGCCATTGTTTTGGGTACTGATTTGAAACACCTCCATTTTTTCCCCTTGAAATAAGAGTGTTTACTTTCAAATCTCATGCAAGACTGATACCGTAATGGACCGTAGTTTCTTAGTTGCTCGGGAAAATGTACCAGGTAATGCATTTTTGGAGTAACACTGGAATTAGGGTACAATATTTGAAAGTTTTCGTTATGCTCTGCAATTAGGCATTTCAGATTTATAACAGTATTGCCATTGGCGACTGTTGAAAAGCATATCTGTGTTATTTGGGTCAAAGTTAAAAATTTTTTCCAGTGTGAGTTATCAGCTGGTACTTCACTGCCAATGTACAAAGGCATGAGGAATATCAATGTCTTCATTGCTGAAGCTGTTTGTTTTAATTCACCGGATGACAACAAATGTTTCTTTTCAATCAAAGAGGGTTTAACTTCTAGCTCATGTTTTTCATATTTAAATGACTGGATAGCAAAGTTTAATTGCTCAAGGCTAAAACGTTTAAGCTCATAAATGAAGTGGTGGAGCATTAGTCGAATTTCATATTTAACAACTCCCTCTAGAAGTACGTGCATTGGATCAATTAGGAGATCTTTTGTTACTTGGAAATCAGGTATACCAAGTAATTCTGATGTTCTGTTCACACCATATTTTCTTGACCAGTAGACTCTCGTTTTCTTGGTACAATTGGCTAATGCTGTTAGACGATCAATATGTTCCTCTTCGTCACGCAGTGGAAATGTTTCCGACAAAATTGAGGACTTAATTTCAGTTTTGTTAATTTCGCAAGTTCAGCAAAATTTAAAAGCGTTTCCTACACCTTCTTTAAATCCACCTATTTCTTGGGCAGCGAGAGTATCCCCAAGTATGAAAGCCAATTTCCCCTTTACTAATCTCTCCACACCATTTATTCGACAGGTTATACCAGCATGTAAGTCTTTCATTTCACGTTTGAAAGTTTCAAGTAACAAATTTGTTGGAAACTTCTTTAAATCCTTTTGCTTAGCAACTGCGAGAAGATGTATGGAAGTTAACTTCGAACGTAAGTACGGCGGAAGGTTTAGCAGTTGCCAGTAAAATACAGTAACTTTGTGAGTTTTAGCGTGAGCCCCAATAGGGTTGGATATTTCCAAATCATCCAGATATAGTGAAAATAGTAAATTTAAAACTCCATTTTCTGATTCAATAGCTGGGCATTTACGTTTCAATTCAACACCATCAGAAATATCTGAAATGACATTTGAATCGCCCCGGTTCAATGATATAATTTCTTCTACTTCTGGCATCGCGAGCAAGTGCTTGACTGACGTCACAAATGGAATATATTGTGCAAAACATGTTTTAACAATATTTGATTGTTTTTTATCTTCACCGAGTTTTAGAGCAACAGGTTCCACATAGTTCATTTTAGTTTTGAACAAGTTGGGAAAACCAAAATATTACCTCTCCGTGTCGAGAAGATTATATAAACTTAAGTATCCAATGAAAACGTCGACCTTTTTGCTTTCATCCTTTCCCGCGCTTTGCGCTTCCGCATTTCATCCTTACTCTCAACATTATCTTCCTCCATTTTACATACAAAAATCAAATACTCACAAAAAGAAGTGGCAAAAACCTGCTGGCTCTTTACAACCACTTAATTTGACTTAATATCCAATTTGCAACAACAATAATATACCGGTAGTTTAATTGACAACCTACTAGCATCGAAATTCTCATTAAGAATGGCTCCCGCGGATAAAAAAGGCCAATTTTCAACTAGGTGGGCGTTATCTCATTAGATTTGAAAAATATCATTTGTCTTTTTTACCAATGCCTAACCGTTTTAATTTTTTTAAAGCAATCTTAGCGTCAAAAAAATAAATGTTTTATATTCTTATTAAGAATAAAACAAGAGGATAAAAAAGGTCTGTCCTCTCGTATTTTTTAAGCTTTTATCATGATTACTCTATACAACAGTAACAAGGAGTATAAACCCATTAGTGGAAGCAGTATTTTTTTTCGAAACAATTTCGCTTATGTTTATCCTCTCTAGACTTCGCTAAAAACGTATTACTCCTACGTAAAATATTAATAGACAGGCAAGGATTCATACCGTTAAAGAAGGAGCGCAATATTATCCATATTTTCATTTCATATACAGAGAAAAGAAATTATTATGTTTCTGAGAGGAGCTTCCCATTTTTGTTGTTGTTTTGAAAAATATATCGCAATGCACGGGCCTTGATAGATAAAGGAGGCAATGATTGAAATATGTCACAGTGCACGCGCCTTGATAGATATAGGAGGCAATGAATGAAATATATCACAATGCAAGGGCCTTGAAAGATATAGGAGGCAATGAAGGAAATATATCGCATGCACGGGCCTTGGTAGATATAGGAGGCAATGATAATCTCTCTCTTTGCACGAGAGGTTTATCTTTAATAATTAAATAAATATAATTATTTTTAATTATTTTAATCTTCAATAATTAACATTAATAATAGTTAAATCGTTTAAAATAAAGTTATACCTATTATCATCTCAAACTTTGCTAATATGGACGTTTAAAGTGAAGGGTACCCATCTTCCCGCTTTCTTCAAATTTTGGGGTATATATACGATTCGTTTCCATTATAATAGTAAGGAAAAAGCGCAATTGCGAAAACCTTTGGTGGCGATCCCACCTTAGGGAGGCTAGACGTTTCTCGTAACCCTAGCTGATCGCCGCGTATATCCTAAAACCAAACGATGATAATGGAGTAGAAGCCAATGATACAGATTGGTGTCTATGTGGAGTAGACGGAAGACCAGTGGATGGTGGTGTTTAGGAGCCAGTATGTACAGACTGGTGCCAGAGTGGGATGGACAAAGACCAGCAGAAGATGGTGGTGATTAGAAGCCAGTATGTACAGACTGGTGTCCAAGTGGAATGGACGAAGACCAGAAGATGGTGGGGTGATTAGAAGCCAGTAAGTACAGACTGGTGTTCGTGTGGGATGGACAAAGACCAGAAGATGGTGGTGTGAGAACTCAAGTAGAGGAGCCATTTCCGTGACTGTGAAAGCAGTTCGGAAATGGCGAACACGTTTGCTCCAATACGCAAACTGCGAACGCGGTCACGTGGGTGTAACAACGGACAGACAGACACACAGACAGACAGACACACACACAGACAGACAGACACGGCCGTTACAGAACCTCTCCTGGACTACGTCACACGGAGAGGTAAAAACCTATCTCTCTTGTAAGAGCTTTCTAATCCTTGAAATATATTTCTTTCCCCGACATTTACGTTAGCCTGATTGTAATGAACAATTAGTTCCGAGGTGGTCGCCATAATATCTGTTATTAGATCATCCGATAAACCATGCTTCTCTTTGAGTTTCAGGAGGTAAGATGCCTCAATATACTGCTGGGTAGATATTACTGGTTCATCGTCAGATTCACAATAGTCACGATCATCAAGGGGAAATTGAGCATCGTCTATCAGAACGTTTTCTGCAACTTCAGAATTAGAGTGTTTTCTTAATTTATGACTCCGATAGGAATTATAATTTCTGAATACCGCACCGCAAACGTTGCACCGAAACGACATTTTAGCCAAGTGTTTGTGGTAGCGGATATAATGTTGTGTTAACTGTTTATCATATTTAGTGTAGTAAGTACAATATTGACACACTTTCAAATCTGATGTTTCCATGATTAGCTTGATCAAAAACCGAAAAAGGATTTTTCAAGTGCACTTATTAAGAAAATATAAGCTGCTTTCAATTAACATTAAGTACTTCGGATGATTGTTAGCACAACTAAAAACATCAGCGAGTCAGTGACAGACTGACAGTGACAAAGGCTTAAATCAGGCTATACTGATTTGTGTTCCCAGCTGCCCAGCGTCATTCTTATTACACTAATTCTTCTGTGAGCAGAATTATCACATATAACTATATCGTGACAAAGTTAACCAAAAGTAAAAATCACCTCTTAATTTTCATAATTACAATTTCCAGCGAGTCCAACCTTCAAGCCTTTAAGAAAATTCACGACCCGGCGTGGGTGAATCAGTAAAGGGCGACGCCTTCTGGCGACGCCTATCTGTACTAAGAATTTGTTCATTGTTATACTAGGCCTTCTCTCTCGTTTTTGCATGAATCTTTAGTATTTTGAGTTTTGACACAACCGAGATTACTACCGCGCTCTGCCGGTGGGGATATTTACCAGCTTACCACGTTCCAGATTAAAAGTCGAATTGAGAAAAGGGTATCCTTGTTATGTAGAACTATTTGGGTTGACGTTTTTTTAAGAATAAAATTGATGTGAAATGTTAATCACACTTCTTAATTTGATACTCGGGGCAGCCGTTGCTCACTCGAATGAATTGTAAACAACTCAGATTGGGTTCCTACTTGAAACTTAGGACATGTAAAACCATGTCGAAGTCGAAACTGTTATCAAAAGTGAAAAAACTAACACATTCATGTTTCAACCCTAATTTCCTTTCTGCGCCTAAACATCCAATGTGAATTCCTAAATGTTAACATTTAGGTTTATGTTTAGAAAACCGAACGTTTAGGCTAAGAACGGGTCTCGTGCTTAAAGCAGCAAGGTAAAATGTTTATCATCGCAATGTTTAGCATAAGAACACGGTGGTGTTTATAAAATGAATGTAAAAATCTAACGTTTAGCTTTAAAACGTGTTTAGTTTCATATAATACATTCAAAACCTAAACATAGTTTTTTCTGTGTATAAACTAAACAGTTTCCGGTACAGTTTTATACGCTTAACAACATACGTAAATTTAATCAAGATCGTGCTCGCCAATTTTAAGATATTCAACATTTAAGTTGAATGTTTCGAAATAATTATAATTGATTTTGCAATTTTCTAAGGTTTGATTCCCTAGATGACCAACGTCCGGGGCGCTTCCTGCTATAAACTAAACAGTTTCCGGTAGAGTTTTATACGCTTAACAACATACGTAAATTTAATCAAGATCGTGCTCGCCAATTTTAAGATATTCAACATTAAGTTGAATATTACCAAAAATAATAAGTCATTTTGCATTTTTCTAAGGTTTGATTGCCTAGATGACCAACTTCCGAGGCGCTTCCTGCTATACACTAAACAGTTTCCGGTAGAGTTCTATACGCTTAACAACATACATAAATTTAATTAAATTCGTGCGCACCAATTTTAAGATATTCAACATTTAAGTTGAATGTTTCGAAATAATTATAATTGATTTTGCAATTTTCTAAGGTTTGATTGCCTAGATGACCAACGTCCGGGGCGCTTCCTGCTATAAACTAAACAGTTTCCGGTAGAGTTTTATACGCTTAACAACATACGAAATTTAATCAAGATCGTGCTCGCCAATTTTAAGATATTTAACTTTTGGTCACGGATCTATACTTTATGGGTTATTTCCCCATAAGAGCATAGGGGGAAATTGGCATTTTTCCTTCCAGAAGTAAAATACTTTTATGAATGTAAATAGCCCAAAACTAACTCCTATTATCTTGTACATATATGTTATTATTATGATTAATAATAAAATTTGAATTGAATGAAATAAATGTTTAAATCTGATTATATTGATTTCAGTAATTTCTTAAAAGTCTTAAATCCCTAAATACATAAATTTTTCTCTTAAAAACATACTTGATTTTACTTGCAATTTTCTAAGGTTTGGTTGTCTAGATGACAAACATCCGGGGCGCTTTCCGCTATACACTAAACAGTTTCCGGTAAAGTTTTATAGGCTTAACAACATACTTAAATTTAATCAAGATCGTACTCGCCAATTTTAAAATATTCAACATTTAAGTTGAATGTTTCGAAATAATTATAATTGATTTTGCAATTTTCTAAGGTTTGATTGCCTAGATGACCAACTTCCGGGGCGCTTCCTGGTTTAAGCTAAACAGTTTGCGGTAGAGTTTTATACGCTTAACAACATACGTAAATTTAATCAAAATCGTGCGCACCAATTTTAAGATATTCAACATTTAAGTTGAATGTTTCGAAATAATTATAATTGATTTTGCAATTTTCTAAGGTTTGATTGCCTAGATGACCAACTTCCGGGGCGCTTCCTGGTTTAAGCTAAACAGTTTGCGGTAGAGTTTTATACGCTTAACAACATACGTAAATTTAATCAAAATCGTTCGCACCAATTTTAAGATATTCAACATTTAAGTTGAATGTTTCGAAATAATTATAATTGATTTTGCAATTTTCTAAGGTTTGATTGCCTAGATGACCAACGTCCGGGGCGCTTCCTGCTATAAACTAAACAGTTTCTGGTAGAGTTTTATTCGCTTAACAACATACGTAAATTTAATCAAGATCGTGCTCGCCAATTTTAAGATATTCAACATTTAAGTTGAATGTTTCGAAATAATTAAAATTGATTTTGCAATTTTCTAAGGTTTGATTGCCTAGATGACCAATTTCCGGGGCGCTTCCTGCTATAAACTAAACAGTTTCCGGTAGAGATTATACGCTTAACAACATACGAAACTTAATCAAGATCGTGCTCGCCAATTTTAAGATATTCAACATTTAATTTGAATCTTACTGAAATAAGTCATTTTGTATTTTTCTAAGGTTTGATTGCCTAAAGGACCAACTTCCGGGGCGCTTCCTTGTTTAAGCTAAGAAGTTTGCGGTAGAGTTTTATACGCTTAACAACATACTTAAATTTAATCAAGATCGTGCTCGCCAATTTTAAGATATTTAACTTTTGGTCACGGATCTATACTTTATGGGTTATTTCCCCATAAGAGCATAGGGGGAAATTGGCATTTTTCCTTCCAGAAGTAAAATACTTTTATGAATGTAAATTGCCCAAAACTAACTCCTATTATCTTGTACATATATGTTATTATTATGATTAATAATAAAATTTTAATTGAATGAAATAAATGTTTAAATCTGATTATATTGATTTCAGTAATTTCTTAAAAGTCTTAAATCCCACAATACATAAATTTTTCGCTTAAAAACATACTTAATTTTACTTGCAATTTTCTAAGGTTTGGTTGTCTAGATGACAAACATCCGGGGCGCTTTCCGCTATACACTAAACAGTTTCCGGTAAAGTTTTATAGGCTTAACAACATACTTAAATTTAATCAAGTTCGTGCTCGCCAATTTTAAAATATTCAACATTTAAGTTGAATGTTTCGAAATAATTATAATTGATTTTGCAATTTTCTAAGGTTTGATTGCCTAGATGACCAACGTCCGGGGCGCTTCCTGCTATAAACTAAACAGTTTCCGGTATTCTCTGTAAATCGTATCAAGTTTGTTGGTCATGTTATCGACAAAAATGGAATCAGCCCGGACGAGGAAAAGGTTCAAGCAATTACGAATTTTCCGGAACCAAGGGATCCCACCCCTAGTAGCACATTTCCACTGGCCCAACTCCCGCGGTTTTGCTTCCGGTCAACCCAGTAGGCATACCACCCAAAGATTAGTCGAAATGTCTTACTTGGCCAACTGCTGATTTCAATGATGGATGGAGTCATTTTTTCTATGAAACCAGTAACTGGGCAACTACGGTTTTTGTTGTTGGTTTGAGGTTTAACTGTAAAACCTCTGTTATGCCAACTTGTTACTCAGAACGATTTTAACACCTACTATAAAATCACATATTGGCCAACAGCAAGTTTCGGAGTCAGGCGGGAAAAATAATAAAGTTTTGTAGTTGCTAACCTCAAAATCGGTTGGTACCCATTCCCAAAATCGGTTGGTACCTATTCCCAAAATCGGTTGGTACCTATTCCCAAAATCGGTTGGTACCTATTATGTTCGTTACTAATAATCACTCAGAGCTAGTTAACATAAGGGTATTTATCATCCTTCTCGTGTAGTACGTCGGTTAAAATCCAGAGAAGTGGTTTGTTACATTGCCCGATCAGAAGTCTCGTATTACGATAAAGAGCTCGCTTATATACAGTTAAAATTGGTGCTACGTCATATGGTCTGAAACTCCAATAGATTTGATAATGAAAATAGACTGATTAAAACATGGATTAAAATCTTAATCATAGAGTAATGATTACATCTATCGGGTCCCAAAATCGGATGGTACCCATTCCCACTTTTCAGTCGGCCCAAAAAGTTTTACTCATTTAAAACAACAAATTTTTTAAAGTTTAACTTACAGGCTATCATGAATCTATGTAACTATGAATATACAGCTGCGTTAAGCTGTCTAACTTCTCGCTAAGGTTTGGGCGGGGCTTAGCGAAAGGTGACATCAGTCACATGCCGGAAATAGAAAACATATGTTAGGCAAAAGCAGACGACCTTTTTTGGGATAGGAAACGTTGGCTATATGTCTTTTTGGCTTAAGTGGGTGAGTTCTTTCACGAATATATGATTATTTTAAAGTATTGTAAAAATATTTGCTACATATTAATAAATAAAACCAATTATTTTTAAGTTTTAGAAGTGGTGGTTGAAGAAGTAAGTTTCCAGAAATGCCTAAACGTAAGCTAAGCCCTAAGCCTCGGCCGATCTCTCGATCTCTAATTCTCAATCCCATAAAAGAATTTCTAAAAAAAACCCTGAAGCCAGAAATTTGGTAGAAATAATAGAAAAAAATAATGAAATTAGATGTTCAGGAACTGAATGCTACTGTACATAATAAGTTGCTGACAGATATTGAAGGATAATAATCGTTAAAGAATTATGCATTGAAAAGGAAAATAATCTAATCTCAAATGGTCACCGCAATGTCAGCTAGTTGAAAACTTATATGTCAATCTTTTCAAAGTAGTGGGAGATGACCAAAATGTTAAAGGTGTGAAAAAGAAATGAAATTGGAAAAGCGCTGGTTTACATCAGTTGGAATAGTGTGACTGTTTGCGAGATCCCATAAATGAAAATGAAACTGCTCTTTTAAAAATATTGGACAACAGTTCTAAAAATCTTCTTGGGACCTCACAACAAGACTGGGTTTCAGTATTTCACGCTATTGCCTATGCGACGTTTTGTGCTATTATGTAAAAAGCTGTCAATAACCTTGAGACTCCACATCCACCAGTTGCGTCACTCTGACCAGCAATAATAAAGATTTAGAGAGTTCATAGGCTCTACCTTTGCTATTAATTTGTTTGCTAATGTCAAGTTATCATGAATTTGTCAGATTCAGTGATGATGATCAAAAGTTAAGGCTAATTTTAGTAGCTGGAGGATGTTTAGGTCAAATATTGAATAATGAGAAAAAAATGGCGATGCTAAAAATGAAATTATTGATTTCATAAAATCAAAAACTATGGATTGCGAAGAAAAGAAAACACTTGAAGAAGCATTAAAGGATAGAGATAAATGTGGCATGTATTTCCCAAGAAAACAGCTGAACAATTTCCTCTTGAAATTTGAAAGCGAACTAAGCAAAGTTTCATCCAAAGAAACTATGACAACCTACGGGTCAAATGCCATTAAGGTAGGCAGTGTAGATTTAATTTAGTTCTGAAATTTAAACTGAAATTTATTCCTGGGTTTCAGTTCATTTGTTCTCATATGAAAAATGCAGTTGTTCTAAATGAAGAGTTTACTAAAGCAGTCAACCAAATGGAAATAGCAGATTGCCGTTTCTTTGAACTAGAAAATCGAAAACCATTTTTTAAATTATTTATGAGGAAATTAGTTCATGCGAGAGTTGGAGCTTTTATGACTTCATTTCACCAATTAAAGGTTAGTAGAAAAAGAAAAAATAATTTAAGTCATATTAAGAAATCCAATTTTAAGATCGATGCACGAAAAGAACTTTCTAAAGGTGGAACAATGCTCAGGGATGGCCTTTACGGAATAACTTTCAAACAAAACAAGCTGGTCCAGCAACCAGAACATTTTTGCACACCCAATCAATTTATAGGACATTGGTCCAGTCAGGCAGTGACCCCTATAAGTGTCTCAAAGTTATCTTATTTCCGTTCCTGCTGAAGAGAAAACCGACATAATAGGCAGGGTTCATAAAACTTTGGAAAACAAATTTCCCTGAGATTTTCAGGTTTTTCCCCATATACTTCCCTGAATTTCCCAGATTTTTCCTGTATATGGAGCATCCTATGGAGCAAATATTAACGAAGGAGGAACCTTGGGTAAATAGGACAATTACATAATCAAAGGGCATCCCCGTATCTCTAATATAATCAGAAATATGAGCCTCCAAAGTATACTGTAATGTTAATCCTATGGAGGGAATATTCACGAACATATTGCTTAATTACTCGGCCCCTGTTTGACGAAATCCGTAGTTTTTAGTATCGTTGGATGGGGGCAAATAAGATTATAACATACTCGAAGGACATCCCCTTATCTCTAGTAGAACCAGAGCTATGTGCCTCCAAAGATTAGTGAAATATTAATCCAATTGAGGATATGTTCATATCATGAACATTTTGCTTAATTACTCGGCCTCTGTTTGACGCAAAGTTCCCTGATTTCCCTGAATTTTACTAAAAATTCTAAACTTCCCTGAGGTTTTTGTCAACTATTTATTTCCCTGATTTTTTCCAGGTTTGTATGAACCCTGATAACTCACAGCAAGTCTAGGTTGAAAAGGGGCGAAAATAAGTCAAATACTTTCAGCCTCCAGGAAATTCGCGAGAGCGGAAATAAGCAAAACACTTCAAAAGTATCCAGGGACACTATTCTCTAAAAATTTTAAATGATTAGAAACTCAAATCTAAATCTAAACAATAGTGTTGGGTCCATATGGAGCGGGTACTTAAAACCGTATTCTATTATTTTTCTAACCCAAATCCATATCGACATTTGAATCTCCCGCCAAACATTTATCCATCCCATATGTACGTCACTTCCTCTGTCATTGTGGTATTTTTATTTCAGCATAAATTATACTAAGGTAATAAATTAATTATGTACGATAAATTAATTATTTACGATAAATAAATTTAAAATTAAAATTTTACATTAGAATTTTACTCATTATAAAACTAAGCTTATCCTAAAGGTTTTGAACCGTTTAATTGAAATTATTTAAACTATTAGTGATGATCAATTGGCAAATATCGTAAATTAACCGATGTCAGTAACAATTTATTTAAAATCAATGAAACTAAAATATCAATATCAAACAATTTTCTACTGGAAAAGATATCAAGCTATTCTTTATCATGTTAAATTTAAAAGAATATAAAATTTATTATTTTCTGACACAAAAATTTCCAGCTTCTTTGCTTCATTCTTAATTTTCAGCTCTAAAATAGAAGATTAACGTTTTTTGATATTAAAGGCGAAATATATAATTTTCGTTTTATTTGAACTAGTTTTTATATAGGAACTTAAATCAATTGCCCATTTGTATGAGTTCACTTACCGACAATTGATTTTACTAATCGAGACAATTACTGCGTCTTTTAATTAATATTTCATAAATACTACCTGAATATTTCTTAAATATTCAAGATTATATTGTTTTTTAGATTCATTGAGTTAAAAATATTGGTTAAGCTTTGATATTGACATCCGTTAATTTACAATATCGGCTCGGCTAATGATGCTAATCTGTTTATAAAATTATATCGGTACTTCAAGTAGTAAATAAACAACACTTGAGCTATTAGTAAAAGAATATATTACGAACAGAAATGGTCTCACTTAGATCACAAAAATTATACTTAGCTTAAAAAATTAATATTTAAATCAAAGTAGAAAATTGAGTTAAGCAAAGGCTTAGAGCTGCCGACTGAAAATATTAGCTTCCCGCATACATTAATATAAGACTCCCGTCTCCCGGTAAAGCTGAGGCGCCCCTCATAGCGCGCGGTCTTCTTCACAGCTGCAATCTCCACTTGGTTTATTCTCAGTATCATCTTAAGCTTAAAAACGAGGTTACCTACGTACATAATATCGAATCGCCGTGATAGCGAGGCGCCTAGGCGAACATTGCGAGCCCCGAACATCGCTCGAAAAACGAACGTCGTCCGAGGGATCAGCCACTGGCGTATTCTCCCGGTATTACCTCTTTGGAGGTTTTAATGCCGTAAATTCGGGCGATATGCCTACAATCCGTTCTAATATTGAAATAAAAACTGTAAAAAGTAATCCCGAGTGTATTTTTGCTTTATGCCGCGTAATACGCTTCCCAGCGTACACCCTCAGTAAGACTTTATTGCCGAGTGGCTTTCCCCTCGTCAATTGTCCCGTATAGAGACTAAAATTTTTGAACACGCCATCATTAGACACGTATACAAATTCTTTCTATTAATAGAACCAGAAAACGTAAAATATGGTCCAAGAACGTCAAAGCTATGGGAAAGATCACGCCACAAAAATTGTAGAATATATCTAGTTTCCCTTTCTCTGGAACCTAAAATATCTTCATAAATATCTCCAAACATTGTGAAGTCCAAATCATTCATAGCATATCCGGTAATTTCGTGGTTCTTAAGAGTTCCACATTATTTTCCCAATGACGCGAACCTCATCAAAAATCAAAATGCCTTCTCCCAGAGGAATTGAAGGCCTTTTTTTACTTGCTCCAGTTTAAGTTTCTCCAATCGGTTTCCGGTAAAATGTTTCAATGAAGACACTCGCTGGGAAGATTTCAAATGTGGAAACTTTTTAGTGCAGCGTAAGCAGCTGGGCTTCTAATATAGACTGACAAAGCAAGTCTATAGGTGATGATTGACCATTTATTGCCCATATTTCAGTAGCTACATGAGAAATGAAAAAATTAATAACCAACTTATCTCCCATTAACGCGTAAGAACTAACTTAACATTTCTCTTTTGATCTTTCTTAAATTGCGCGGTGTCTTTGGCATGCTGTCTAAGCCTATCAATTTTCCACACTCTTCTCAACTGGGCTTTAGTTTTTTAAACCCATTGGTACTAGTTGGTGTTTAGTTTTCGCACGTCAAATCTAGGGGATTAGATTTTAAACATGTTTAAATCAAATGGATGTGCTCGAAGCCTATACATTGTTTTTTCTGTGTACTTAAGCTATACTACATCTGCATATAGAATAATCCTTGCTATAGTGATTAGAATAACAAATCTAAGGTCTATTTATCAATAACACAACTCTTCTCTCCTTTGCAGATGGATGCATGTTACGAAGTTGGACTATTGGAGAAATACTAATGGTTGGGGCCTAATTTTATTCAGTGGTTGTTTTTGAAAAAAGTTACATTCATTGAAAAATTTTTGTTCCTAGTTATTGATTATGCTGCACAATGCACACCTCGCGTGACGCCTGGTTCACCCACTTTTGAGCGAGATAGGTGCGCCTGAGATCACTTATCCTAGTGATAAGTTATAAACTTATGATATTACGTTTTCCCCCTCGCCCCTAGGCCTCGAAACTGTAAAACGTTACCCAGAATTCTGCTTATCTATTGTTACAGTTACTGTATGGAGGGCCCCTTAAGATAGTAGCTCGAGGGACCATTGTCAAGAAAGTTCAAAAACCTTGCGAGAAGTTCGCCCTGTACACCTGTTTCTCTCCGTATCCGAATAATACGGTGTTTACGCGAAATTTACGGTGTGAAAAAATTCAAGGGGACGAGAGCGGATTTTGTTATAAAAAACAGGGGAGGACGAAAGGCTTGAGGGGGCAGAGTTTAGTTTTGGGGCCAAGAAAGAGGTCAGAGGGTGTTTTCACGCGCGAGGTTAGCGAGAGTTGAAATAAATTGTGTGCCTTTTACCTGGATTTATTTGTTTATATGTCTTGGACATTAAAGCCTTTAATTCTCAAAAAGTGTAATTATTCCTATGAACTCCTATCCCTATTAAACTATCAAAGGTGGCCCAGCCCCAATACTGAGGGTTGCCTACCCCCTTTGTTTCGTCGAAAGGGATAGTTATTTTTTTCCATAAGGTAGTTTCCATTGAGTTATTTCTTTCTTGTACATGGCAACCATAGATATTTTTAAAGGGAGTTTTGCAATATCTATGATGGCAACGTCAAACTCTTCTATCTCTTGCCTCAGTCTTATCCCCTAGCATGGGCAAATAGTATGTATATCTGTTACAAATTTGTCCCCGAAGCTGGCAATAAGCAGTCTCTCCCCCCTCTCCACCGAAATTACTCTATTAAATAGATTTTGTGATTCCCCCTTGGTTGTTAGCGGTACTTGACCCGCTTGGCTCACAGAGGGCTCTGCCCCATTGGACCGAATCGCATTCGGCCGAAACCAGTCCCAATCAACCGAAAAACCCGCACTTTTGGCGGATTCGGTCCAATGGGACAGTCCATTGGAGCGAAAACCTGCACTTCTCCGGGTTTTGGATTCGGTCCATTGGGACAAGAATGCATGCGCATATACACCCGATGGAACTAAAATGAATTTAATTCCCGGGAGCGCAAAGATTGCATCATTGCAAGCAAACAATTTCTTTGACTTATAATAAAATAATGGTCAAAGAAATTGAGCATCATACGCGAACATTCTCTAAAATATTAAGCACCTATTTTAGTTTAGAAGAACCAAATACTTTCAGATCCCCGATAATTTACTTTTTAAAGGGAATTGTAGTTTTTTTAAGTCATATTTATCACGTTATCAGCTAGTTAATATGAGAATATTTTGGAAAAGGTGGCAGCTAATTAATAGGAGAATATTTTGGAAAAGGTGGGAGCTAACTCTTAGGAGAATATTCTAGAAAAGGTGGCAGCTAATTAGTAGGAGAATATTTTGGAAAAGGTGGCAGCTAATTAATAGGAAAATATTTAGGAAAAGGTGGCAACTAATTAATAGGAGAATATTTTGGAAAAGGTGGCAACTAATTAATAGGAGAATATTGTTTTGGAAAAGGTGGCAACTAACTATTAGGAGAATATTTTGGAAATGGTGGTAGCTAGTTAGTTGGAGAATATTTTGGAAATGGTGGTAGCTAGTTAGTAGAAGAATGTTTTGGAAAAGGTGGCAGCTAATTAATAGGAGAATATTTTAGAAAAGGTGGCAGCTAACTATTAGAGAAATATTTTGGAAAAGGTGGCAGCTAACTATTAGAGAAATATTTTGGAAAAGGTGGCAGCTAACTATTAGAGAAATATTTTGGAAAAGGTGGCAGCTAATTAGTAGGAGAATGTTTTGGAAAAGGTGGTAGCTAATTAATTGGAAAATAACCTACCCGAACCGAACCTAACCTACCCGAAACTAAAATATTAAAATTTTAATTTAAAACTTAAAAATTGATATTATTATTAATTATACTTCATTGTAAGCACAATTTGTTTATTAAATCTAAATATCTCTTGCCTTGAAAGGAATGAAAGTGAGCGTTTTAATTAGTATCACGAAACATTTAATTTATATATTTTAAAACTACACCACCGAATCGCTGACGGCTATCGTGTTTCAAGTTATATTGATGTACTTTTAGGGCATATTAGGACGATTGCGATTTCGGCCCATCGGGAATATAGCCATTGGGCTAGATTTTGAAATTCTAGCCAAAATTTTCTGTCGAATGTGATTCTGTCCATTGAGATTCGGTTGAATGGGAACTCCCTCACAGAGGGCTTGACACGACAGTTTAAGGAGAAAGAGGGGGAGGCATTCTTTGTAGCCCCTGGGTCGCAGGCTGAAAGCTATAAATAGCCTGAAATTTCTAAATCGATATTCATTTCAAATTCAATACTAGACTAACTAGAGCTAAATATACCAGAGAGAATTCTGATATAAGATTTAAATATACGAACGTCCGTGCCTCCATCCCTCTTCGACCTAAATTAAGTTACATCTCTATCTATTTTATTTAATCGCCAGTGTTCCCATCTCTTCTATCCATCTACATTCTTCAGTGCCTGGAAAAATGGGGTAAGTTCAATTTAATGTAGATTTATTGCTTGCAAGTTTTTCGAGAAAGTCTTAATGTATTTCATAAAGGCAAAATCAACTGATTTTTTATCGATTCTTCTAACATTCAGGAAATACTTCCGAATGATTAAAAAAAATATTTCCTGAATGTTTCACTATGCAGACTGGTCTTATAATTAGTAGGAGAATCACTGGATTTTCTGCTTCACCCACCCTTTACGTTGCGCCTTCTGGGGATACTTTGAAATGGTTTTCAACAGTTTTACAAAAATAATAATTGCATTATCTCATAAAATACCTCCATGGGCACCAAGAAAATAAATTATATTCAAGCGTTTTTGGAATTTTTTTTATTGAAATACCACTATTTAAATAATTCCAAAAACTCGGCTTTATAATTCTCAAGAGTTAAAAAAAAAATTTTCGATCTTTAGATTTTGTTAATTCTTACGCAAATTAATTTATAGGAAAAGAAAAAGATCTGCCAAAAGAACAAGATCTACCAAAAGAGCAGGATCTGCCAAAAGTAGATCCAAAAAAATTAAGATTGAAATAATGCGGTGTCTTTTGGACATACCACCACCACCACCGCCGCCAGAGACCACACAGGCACGTCCGTCCGCCGACGCCGCCAACCACCCAGGTCCGTCCGCCGCCGCAGCCGACCACCCAGGTCCGTCCGCCGCCGCAGCCAACCACCCAGGTCCGTCCGCCGCCGCAGCCAACCACCCAGGTCCGTCCGCCGCCGCAGCCAACCACCCAGGTCCGTCCGCCGCCGCAGCCAACCACCCAGGTCCGTCCACCGCCGCCGCCAACCACCCAGGTCCGTCCACCGCCGCCGCCAACCACCCAGGTCCGTCCACCGCCGCCGTCAACCACCCAGGTCCGCCAGCCGCCGCCGCCGCCAACCACCCAGGTCCGTCCGCCGCCGCCGCCAACCACCCAGGTCCGTCCGCCGCCGCAGCCAACCACCCAGGTCCGTCCACCGCCGCCGCCAACCACCCAGGTCCGTCCACCGCCGCCGCCAACTACCCAGGTCCGTCCACCGCCGCCGCCAACCACCCAGGTCCGTCCACCGCCGCCGCCAACCACCCAGGTCCGCCAGCCGCCGCCGCCAACCATCCAGGTCCACCCGCCACCAACCACCCGTAGAGAGACGGAACTCAGCAAGGGTGCGTCCATAGTTTACATTCCATCCTTTGAAAAAGTAACTATCGATGCACTCTTGACTGAGTTCAAAGATCTCTACGAGGATTCAAACGTATACCTTCCTAGAAAGTTGTTTTACATATGTGAAAATAAAAAAATTCCAATTACTCCTATGGGAAAGTATTGCATAGGAGTATTGGGCAATGGCCTGAGACCCTGCAAAAGTTGAAAGCAAAGGTAGAGAAAGAAACTAAAGTGCGCTACAACGCCGCGGTGGTTAATCTTTACAGGGATGGAGAAGATAGTGTTGGATGGCACTCCGATGATGAACGTGGGGTTCATTCAACAATTGCCTCATTATCTTTCGGCGCGGAAAGAATGTTCTTAATGCGCCCGAAAGGTACAACCCGTGCTACCATTTCGGTTAACTTAACCAATGGATCCTTTCTTTTAATGAAAGGGGTTAATTGCCAAAAGGATTGGCAGCACTCTGTGCCTCGAGATTCAACCCCCAAGTTAAAAGAAAGGATTAATATTACCTTTCGATATATGGGGGAAATACCTAGCACTGCTGCAAAAGCAAATTCTCCATTTCTCGAAAGGTAATATTATAGCACCATCCACTCAATTGCCAACCCACCACCTCTTGTCCAAAACGGCCTGGGCTTTCTTTGCCTTAGCTTTCTCTTTTCGCAGGGTAGGCAAAATTCAGGAGAAATCATTTTCGAATAAAATGAAATATGTAAAATAAAATTCGATATACTAATATGAATAAAAACAAATATGTCAAAAACTATTCACGAGAAATTATCAATGAAATTCTTAATAAAAAATCGCGACTGAATATTCGACGCTCTGCAATTATTTAATGGAATTAAAAATGGAATGGTCTGCTTGTTGAATTTAAACCAAAGTTTCTGTGAACTCTTTATCTGAATCAATTACCTTATTTACCTAGCAAAATAGTTGGCCAACCTACCAAAGGTTTTCCTTTTCAAAATACTCTAGATGGCAATTTATCACTATCGTAATGAAATAATCTTATAGATCATTCCATTACATACAGAGAAATCAACCACGGCAGGGCCCCAGGCAACAATCGGGGGTGATTTCAGTCGCGCCCAGAATCAGTAAACACCAGACGGAGCCCAAAAAAACCAACGCGAGATCAAAGAGAATTCTCTCTGGCGAGATGGAATGAATGGAAAGTTTTGAAACTTTTCAACATTATAGCTGGGTCGGGTGAAAGTTGGGAAAACCCATCCGTGCTGTACCATAAAAGTGGGTCGGTCAAGTGCTATCTTTCTGTATTTATCCCTATAAAACCATTTAACAAAAAATATCCCACTAAAATTCAAAACTTCAACGGCCGTTGAGACCATATGAAAGGGTTAATTAGTCTTTAAGACAGGTACGTAATTTGTAATTAACTTACTAGAGATGGGGTATACTTCCAGGTTGAAAATTTAAATCTTTAACGGCCGTTGAGACCCTATGAAAGGGTTAATTACCCTTTTAGTCAGGTACGTAATTCCTAGTTACCATCCTAGAGATAGGGTACACTTGCAGATAAAAATTAAGATCTTCCATGATTGAGAAGACCATACAAAATGGTTAATTAAGGGCTCTACCGGAGTTTTGCGGGGTCTATATGCTTACACGTGCGAACGGCAGATCACCTTTTACCTCTACAAAATATACAGTGCCAGTGGAGCCCTTTAGGCTTTAATATATGAAAGGTTTCAAATTTTATGCAATGACTAGACGTTATATAATCAATGGATGGCTCATTGTTTATAAATGGTTAAAGAAAAGCCTTCCAACTGTGTTTATTTTCTCTCAAACTAAAAGCTACAAAGAAGGCAACAGGGTGTAATGAGTCAAACATAATATTTCTAAATTACATAAAACCCTTGTGATTGTTATCTGCTCATATTCTAATATTATTCAAAAATTCGTTATAGTTAGATTTATTAGAAACATTTCAACCATCTATCGGTGAAAATGCTGAACCAGATTTGATGTTGTAAAGAAATTATTTTGTAATGTGGTGATATGCACCACCGTTCTCTCATTACGAGAACTTAAAAATCGAAAATGGAATGATCGTTTAAAAAATAATAATTTTTTCACGACAACAGAGAATAAGGGCTACATTCGATATCTCTATAAAACACATCATACATCGAATATATTCCTCTGGGTAGTTGATTTAAATATCCTGTTCAAAGTCAAATATTCAATTCTATTGCACCTCCACGGTTGACACGGAAGCAGTAGTTCTTATCGTTCCACCAATGAAGTTACACAGTATTTGATAAGCCTATTTTTATATATTATAAGATTTTATAATAAGTATTTTTTATATTTGGCAGTATTTATCTTTTTGATTTTCGTTTTGAATCAATAAATAGTAAATAACTATTCAGTTCATATGATAGATGGCGTTATTAGCTTAAACGTTTCGGGTGAAAGGTTGCAGCTCTGACCATTGACGACAAAGTTAAACTCTACACTTTCCTTACACCGAAATTTAGTTTAACTTGAAACGCATGCTGAGCTGAATTGTAAGGCTTAACGGTAATAGTTAGTATAGGGCGCTGTCGGTTAGCTGTGGCATAGGGGCTAGCCACCACCCCTCTATGCATTGTAAAGGCGTTAGATAAGTGGCAATAAGTAGCAAGATGACTTGGTCCAATTAGCTAGCTGAAATAGGCTTATTTTTGCCAGTTCAACCTCCAATCATTGACCCTAGCAATATAAAGGTCGTATCCAAATAGAAGTCCAAGGGCAATGGTTACTTTAATCAGGGATCTTAGGGCAGAAGGAGGAGCTTAATTTTTCGGCAGAATACGGCCGCTGGTAAACCGAATACGAACCGGGAATAACCTTCTTCGTTGTGGAAAAACGACATCACGCTCATTTCATGCCTCAAGATCAACAAATCTTTTTTCTTCAACTCAAAATTTTGATTTAAGATGCACACATCCAATTTCAATACCCGCGTCAGCGAAATATGCTCATTTAGTCGCAATCAGGGCAAAAACATATATTAACAATACTGTAGGTGATATTGTTGAATTGCAAGCTAATGTGTATCTACCGATAAACATTAAGAGTAAAATTAATATAAAATGTATTTTATTTAAACCGTTCCATTTTAATTCTTTTAACTTTGACAAACAAATACCACTGTTTTCACTTTATTTTTGTTTCAGCACTTCATTCTCTAAAAATCTAACCTTTTTTCAATACACAAATATTATTCTGTTTATTGGTCAATACAATTGGTTTACAGTAGTTTCGAAGCATTGGATTTTCACAAATTAAGTTGTAATAATATTGTAATTCTAAAAAACCTATAATTTGATAGTTTTAGCTTTTTAATTAAAATTCATTGGAAAATGACGCAAGCAATTTCATTTTTAAAACCGAAATGATTAAATGTAGATAAAATTCATTATAAATTTGCTAAGGCCGTAAATTAATGATTTACAATAAATAAATATATATCTATGTAAAGCAAAGTCCTGACAGACTGACTGAAAACCAACGCCCAGCCAAAACGACTTGCCTTAGAAGGTGAAAATTTGCAGGAACGTTACATATAACTAGTAGGCGCGTACTAAGAAACATATTTGGTGGGCAACGCCGAGTGCCTTCGCTCCTAGGGTGGTAGAGAAATATTAGTTATCAATATAATCTACAAATTCTTTATACATTTTGGTGGAAGTTCTTATTACACGCGAGCGACGTTGGCAGTTTTAACCATATATATATCAATTATCAAACAGTATAATTTTCAATAAAAGATAAATAAACACAAGTTACAAGTCAATAGATGAACACATGTAAGATGTTTCTTTTATTTCGAAAGGAATACCAGTAGTTGCGACTGAAAGCAAATCAAAACCAGAACTTAACTCTGCGCGAGTGAAATGGCATTACCCATAATTGTCTGTTTGTCAATAATTTCGGTTCCGGACTCTTAATAAATAAAAATATGCATACCTTTGAATTTTTTTAAAATTTTCGAATAGTTAGAAAAGTCTACACAAATTATAATGAACCAATTTTGGAAAAATTATTAATTTCAAATAATAATTTTTATATAGTTTGCCCAGATTTAGCCCCCACTCCTCAATTTCAAACTCTAGTGACGCTACTGGCTGCACACCACCTATCCAACTTCCAAGTCTCCTCATATCACCCTGACAAAGGTTTTACTCATCTGAAATTTCTGTTGGTTTCAAACAGTGTATTCTCGATTTTATAAAAAGTGCTTGCAAAAGAAATAGAAATAAAAACCAAATTATGCATATCTCACCGATATATTGCACACAGAGAATAGGGTGTCGCCAGGCGATTCTTAACTTAAATACATCTACTCATATTCTGAACACTTGTAAACCACAAAGTGACTACAAAGAGTACTAGGTGTGTCTTTGTATTACACCGAGCCTTAGTCCCAAACATATTAAGTTCTGTTTTGTGAAAATTATAAATAAAAACGTAGTGATCTTCCATATAACTATGGTTCAACACATTATTGACAGAAAATTCAAGGCGCAATATATTTTTATCCTAGCTAAAGCCGTTCAATCAGCCTCCCCCCTCCAAACTCGATTGAAATGCCAAGCACAACGCCAGCCCTCGACAGGTGTACACTTCCCACTAAATTCATAAAGACTTATGAATTCTGATCATTGTCTTTAATAATAAAAAAAAGCTACTCAAAACATTTCTTAGCTGCAATGTCCTTTAAACACTACGCCATTAATAAAATCTCACTAGCCAAATTCTATGATTCATCATTCTTTTATGTAAAATGATTTATCACCACTTCTTCTTAGTTTGATATTAATTAAAATATTAATTTTTTCCCATTAAGAAAGCGCTCATATTTTTCATTGCGTCCAATATTACTCGTGTTTACGAATTAACTAGGCTCAAATTTCCAGTTAAGACGAGGCCAAGATGCAGAGGTATTTTCAAAAAATTAATAATTTTATGCTTTTTACATAAATATAAATAACTAACAAGGATTTCTACTCGGAAAGCGCATTAAGACCTCTCAGAGAGGTCCGCACTTCTTCCCAAGTTCCGTCCTATGAATTTTTAAACTAAGTTTTCAGTGCTCATGTAATGCAACCTTCCCTTTTCAGAGTCTCTCTCCAAAATGGGAAAATGGGGTCGCCTTATCGAGTCAGCAACGAAAGTGTGACGTCAATCACGTGAGTAGTAATCTTATCTCTCTCCTTATCAGTCTGGGAAGTACGTAGAATTTATGTTTTATTTTAAATGTTTTCTTGCCTATCCAAAATAGTGAAATAATAACTTGGACCAGTTTAAAAAAACCTCAAAATTTTGACCTTTCTTCTGAGTTCTTTCCCCGCGTCAAATGTGGAATTTTTACGCAGGCCTAAGTATGATAAATTCTGAAGAGGGAAAAATTTTTCCATTGGAGATAGATGATAGATTTGTTCATTGTCATGATAACAATAAATCAATTTTGTTTACATAATTGTTCTCCATTTTAAAATCACAAATAAACGCAAATTTTAACAAAAACTATCTAAATGACGATCTAATACAACATCTTTATACCAGATCAAACTGATAGCCTTATCGATATATATACTTGAAACGATTTCACTAAAAACTATAGGATAATAAGCATTTTAGGTTCGACGTCTCCAGTGTCAAACGACCCGATTAATTTTATTTTATTTTCAAGAAATCTATATATGTTTGTTTTTTCGTTAATTACCTCTCCGAGTGGCGATGACGTCACGAAGAGGTAATACACTGAACGTGTCTGTGTGTGTCTGTCTGTCACCGCGTTCGCAGTTGGCAGATCAGAGCAAACGTGTTCGCAATTTCCGGACCGCGTTCGCAGTACACATAAATTCCAAAAATTGTGGTTAATTACGATATCTATCTCATTCAAGCGCTACTCATTAACTAGCCTTTAACCTTCTACAACCAATTTTTCTTCCGCAGCAATTTGTATTTCCTTTTTTCTAACAACAACACAACGCACTAGTCTTTCGTCTATACCACATAGACACCAATCTGCAACAAAGGCTTCTAACACCACCATCTACTGGTCTTTCGTCTATACCACATAGCTACCAATCTAAAAACAATGGCTTCTACTCCATTATCATCGTTAAGAAAACGTTAAATTTTTCAAAACCAATGTAACCCAAGTCAGGAAACTATACTCATCCGAAAGGCTGTCTAAAAATTATTAAATATCCGCCTTGTGCTTCCCCCTCCCATTTTTTCTATGAAAACCCTTAGCTGCAACTCGTATCAAATAGGACGAGTAATGAAGATTGATTTCCAACCTATATGACCAAGCTTAGATTATTAGAAATATTTTTATAAATCTAAAATTTCTACTTCTTGGTCCATATTCTTTGGTTGTTAAAATATGATGAGAAGAACTTGTTTTGTTGATACGCCCCTTATTGTAAATATACCTTTTTTACGCGCTAGAATTATTCTTTTTTAGAAATTTACAACAGCAGTTTATCATTAAATCTACTTGAATATTTAAAAAAACGAGGTTTTCAGGACGGTAGTTTGCTTTTGCCGATGTTTGAATTTATTTAGTTGATTAATAAAATGGAGAATGATAATAATTTAAAGGGTTACTATTAGCTGCTAGTTTTTCCTATTGACAATTGAATAACCAGAGGCCTGAAATTAAATAATAAAATGGAGACACGCAAAAAAGACGTCTGAAATTCTTTATTTTTAATTAGCTGGAGCACATGATGTTCCCGGCTCATCAGTAGCAAAAATTAACGCTAGAGCTGATTTAGTTTTAAGTTTCATTGGAGATGATGTCGAAGAACATCCTGAAGATTCCTGTGAATCAGTTTTTTCCGAAGAACTTTTTCCTGAAACGTCTGGTGAAAAACTATATTCTCCGCTGTCTTCGCTTCCCAGTAATGATGCTTCAGTAACAATAGAAAATAATAGCTTACATGTTATACACATAATTTATTTTCGAACCTTCTTTTTCCGCGCTATCAAAAAAAGCGTTGTCCATTTCTTCCATATCACTTTCAAAATCTTCTTCCACGGAATCGTTTAGAATTTGAATTTCATTTTGCAAATTTTCTTCAATCACTCTTCCAACGACAGTTGTACTGTACTTGATGAATTTCCTTTTTTAAATATTAGGTTCATAAACTTTTCAAACCAACATATAGACTTATTACAACGATCACAATACATGGCTTCATTTATTAAGCACATATTTATACAAACCATTCTTGGTCGACGAATCCAGCGAAAGACTTCGTGAAAACTCATTTGTTGGTAGTATCTGTTGACTTAAAACTGTAAATATTACGGTGCTTATGATCATGTTTTATGAAAAGTTATGACTTCAAATCAATACTACCTTTTTTTGAAGAATAAACAGTATATATGGGTGGGGTCTCGTACATAATCCCCCTGGACATAATCCCCCCGGACAAAATCCCCCTATTTTGGATTTGCCAAGACTTTTTCCCCCCGATTTTAGACGTGTTTGTACAAAATCCCCCCAGAGAAAACGTCCAGGACAAAATCCCCCAAAAGGAAAACTGTTCAACAAAATCCTACCGAAAGGATCATTTTATTGAAAATCCCCCAGATAATAGGCATTTTGAAGTAAAGGTAAACGGAAGCCCAAATCCAAAGATTATCTTTAATAATAATGCAAAAGTATAATTCACAAGAGTGAAAGGGATTGCAAACAATGTTCCTAAACCAAAAGAAGTAAACTACTGATTTTGTTTTAACTTATTTCCAAAATTGCAATATTTTGGACGAGGCGGCAATTTATGGTTAGTCAGCAATATTTTGGAAAAGGCGGCAATTTATGGTTAGTCAGCGATATTTTGGAAAAGGCGGAAATTTATGGTTAGTCAGCGATATTTTGGAAAAGGCGGAAATTTATGGTTAGTCAGTGATATTTTGGAAAAGGCGGAAATTTATGGTTAGTCAGCGATATTTTGGAAAAGGCGGAAATTTATGGTTAGTCAGCAATATTTTGGAAAAAGCGGAAATTTATGGTTAGTCAGCAATATTTTGGAAAAGGCGGAAATTTATGGTTAGTCAGCGATATTTTGGAAAAGGCGGCAATTTATGGTTAGTCAGCGATATTTTGGAAAAGGCAGAAATTTATGGTTAGTCAGCAATATTTTGGAAAAGGCGGAAATTTATGGTTAGTCAGCAATATTTTGGAAAAGGCGGAAATTTATGGTTAGTCAAAAATATTTTGGAAAAGGCGGCAATTTATGGTTAGTCGGCAATATTTTGGAAAAGGCGGAAATTTATGGTTATCAGCAGTATTTTGGAAAAGGCGGAAATTTATGGTTAGTCAGCGATATTTTGGAAAAGGCAGAAATTTATGGTTAGTCAGCAATATTTTGGAAAAGGCGGAAATTTATGGTTATCAGCAGTATTTTGGAAAAGGCGGATATTTATGGTTAGTCAGCGATATTTTGGAAAAGGAGGAAATTTATGGTTAGTCAGCGATATTTTGAAAAAGGCGGAAATTTATGGTTAGTCAGCGATATTTTGGAAAAGACGGAAATTTATGGTTAGTCAGCGATATTTTGGAAAAGGCGGAAATTTGTGGTTAGTCAAAAATATGTTGGAAAAGGCGGAAATTTATGGTTAGTCAGCGATATTTTGGAAAAGGCGGAAATTTATGGTTAGTCAGCGATATTTTGGAAAAGGCGGAAATTTATGGTTAGTCAGCAATATTTTGGAAAAGGCGAAAATTTATGGTTAGTCGGCAATTCATACTATTTTCTCCATCATTGGTTCCGCTTTTCCTCGTAGGGTACTAAAAATATTTCCACTGTGGAAAACGACCTCTAAAATAGGAATGACCCCTGAAGGGTTCGTCTCCAAGGTGGGGATTTCGTTCCGTAAGCGGGGGATTTTGTCTCCAATTTGGGAGGGATTTTGTCTCCAGTTTGGGGGGATTTTGTTTGCAAATGGGGGGATTTTGTCTTATGCCCATTTGGACGGGGGAAATTTTTGGGGGGATTATGTCCAGGGGGATTATGGGAGTCACCCATATGGGTGATATCTATTTTCACTGGGACATTCGCAACGAAAACATTTCACATTTTTAAAGAATCTTCCTGAATATTCTACTTTGCCCTTTTCGTACTTGTTCTTGAAAATCTTTCCAAGTGAAATTTATTCAATAGAGTAAAGTTTAAGGTCAACTTTTGGGTCCTAAAGTTACAGTTAGCTCCCAGAGCAAAAAGAGAATAGCATATCAGAAAAAATCACTGTCTTTCGTCGAAACTAGGACCTTGTGGCTTTGAAGTACCTTATCTAACACAAAATTTAGCCCACAACAATCTGATGTATCTTCTAAACGTTTATCTTCTAAACGTTTAATACAATTATCTATTTTTTGAAGTGGTTTTTCATTGAAAAGTTTCCATAATGCCATTGGCATTCTTGATAAATATAGGTCGCTTCGTATTATGCCGTCTCAAGAGACTTTTGATACTCCAATTTTTACTTTTACCACAAACGGTGGTTTTTCAAATCTGTAGTATTGTTAACGACGGTAACCAACGATTGTTTGTTGATTAACATGGATAAAGAATGCGCGTGTCAAAATTTGTTTACTCGTTATAGGATAGGCAACTCCCAATATCTGACGGTAGATTATTCGATATATACTCTGTTCCAGCTTCAGTTGTCATCACGCGCAAATCTAGGTCTCTATGTATTTTCGCTTTGCGCGTGCTGACAAGAGACGAAAGAGAAACTCATTTAGATTGTGAAAATCAGTATTGCTTTCGTCTGTTGCGAGCACGAACAAAACTACCTTACATAGAGAACTAGGTTTGCGCGTGCTGACAACCGAAGCTGGAACGAGTATATTCTTATATTCTTATCTAGAAGGGCCTACCGGCCCTCTAGAATATCGAATAAGCTGGCGTCGGAGTTGCCTATCCTGTAGCTCGAAAACAAATTTCCTAATGTGCAATATTTATCCATGTTTTTACCCTCTTCAGGCGAATTGTAGAAAAATATGCTTTAATAAACCACTGTTTGTTTCGTAAATTGTGTTAGTTTTTCTCTCGAAAAAGATTATAAATTAGGCTTCTTAAAGAATATAGCGAAATCTAGTGACAAACTTCGAATATTTTCCGGATTTGGATTTGGATCCATTTTTTTAGGTGTAATGTCCTCTTTGTTCTGCTTTCCAGTCTCCTAAAATTATGCCTAAGCCTGCCGATCTCAAAATTCAACGTATTCAAAATACAGGTTTGATGATTTTCTAAACAAGCCTAAATTAAGGTTAGGCAAATTTCGTCTTTTTCGTGTAGAACACTAATCGCAGTTTTAGAAATAAATAAATAAATAAATAAATAAATAAAAGCTTTTATTGGGATCAGCGATCTCAGATACATAATCTGATTACACTTTTCCTAAATAAGTTTAAAGTTAAAAGTACTCCTATATCTTAGTCTAATTTCTTTCAGTCTTTCAATAGTTCTCTGACCCTTTGTAATTGTTTTTTAAAATTGTTCATGTTGGTTTCACTTTTTAGGGTATTTGGTATTTTATTCCATAGTTTTATACCTGTTATTTTCACGCTCTTTTCTCTAAGTGAGGTTTGCATTGTATCTACCCTAAAATCAAGTTTTTTCCTCGTGTTTGTTGGCTGTGTGTTGCAGTTTGGAAGATGTTTTTGATACATTGTGGTACTAAATTTTGTTTAACTTTAAAAAGAAGGAGTGCCAGGTTGATTTTGTATCTTTCTGTATTTGTCTGCATGCCAGCTTTCTCTCTTGCCATTGTCGCTGAGGACCCCCTTGTCTCTTTTGTTATGATTTTTACAATGTAGTTCTGCTGCGTTTGCAGTTTTATAGCGCTGTTGTATATGATATCTCCCTAGTCGTATAGGGTTTGTGTTATTGCTTTCATTATGATTCTTAACGTGTTCGTATCCAGACATGATTGAAGAGGCTTTATTATCCATAGCCTCTGCTTAATTTTGTTATGAAGATAATTGATGTGCTTTTCAAATTTTAGATTTTCGTCTATCCATATGCCTAGATAGTTAAATTCTGTTACTCTTTCAATCTTCCCATCTTTAATTTTAAGTATTTCTCTGGCCTCCTCTTTTTTCCTCTTGTTTGGTGTTAACAGAATGAATTTTGTTTTAGTTTCGTTTATAATTAGCCCACTCCTTTGATAGTTCTCTTCCAATATTTTTAGATCTTGATCAATATTCTCTATTATTAATATCAATATTCTCTCTTAAAGAATAAAGAGAGACGAAAGCAGCTTAGGGAAATCTGGGAAAAAGACTGTGCTATGCATTTGGAAAAAGAAAAAGCAGAATATGAAGCTGACAAACTAGAAATGGTACGGTTTTATTTCATAACCATTAGAGTTTAAGCCACCAATAAAAACCGTACATTGGACGCTAACGTCTGAGACGATTTACAGTGTTTCTCTCAAAAATTTGTTAAGGAAATGAACTGTCCAAAGGGAACTAACACCCCTGAACTTCTACCGACGCTGAACGTAGAGTTCTAGCCCATCTAAATTTTTCAAGCCAACCAAACGTGCCATTTCACGTGGGATTGCGACATACGATTTTTATCGGTGGCTTAAACTATTCTGTTATCGTCAATCATTTAAAATCAATAAGCCTTTTACTTTGTCCAGCTCCTGGTGAAAAGGAAATCGCTGGAGCCTAGTAACTTATCGCATTGGTATCTTTTTAACCATTTCTTAGTAGATGGGGAAAACCTTCACGGATGTTAAATTTTGCAGCTCTAGCAGTTGCTTGCCGAAGTAAAGCAGCCTATGAAGCCCTTCGCAGCTTCAAAATCCTAAACATATCCTCTTAATTCTATTGAGGACCTTATATCTATCACTTAAGTGTGTATTTAACTTTCGGCTCACTCTGAACCGTTAACACCTCTTGTAGGAGGACACGATACAAGGTCAATTCTGGTTTAAATCTAGGGTATCTTATTTCATAGACCCAATCGCTTCAACACTTATAGAGAGCCGAAGTATTTAAATCCATATTATGTAGTGAAGTTAAAAGTTGTGTACTTTACACTATATATAAATGTAGTAAAGCTGAATTAAAAAGTAAACACCAAATTTGAAATGTTAATATAAAAGATGTTCTTGGAATATTGAGATGAAACAGAGCTTTATAGCTACACAACTACTAAAAGAATCGTAATGCCGAAAATATTTAAACTATTTTCATTTAATATTCTGCAAAAAGGAAATGTTATCGTTTTGTAAGAGATCTTATCATCCTACTCGCTTATTATAAACTTTGATATGCGTGTAGTGTTTCGATTCGGATGCAATCTTCATTACTCGTTCTATATAAACTCTCACTTGTGTCATTACATAGAAATAATAAAGACTAATTTACGAAGAAATACTCATGGTAAACAATAAAACTTTATTAGATGTTAAATGTTCTAACAAAGACGGAGAGCTTTCGACCCGAGGGTCTTCATCAGTCCAAGCCAACTGTTGGCTACTAAGCTATCACAGAATAGAAACCGTATGACCTCATCTCGGTTTTTTGTTAATCAGATTGCGCCCTCTTACGGCTAAGATGTTTATCATCGATCACACCCCATAAGTGTTGATTCACTACAACCCTGATTTAAATTCAGTGTTCCAGATTTTTTAATAAATAGACCTTCAATAAATTTTCTTTTTCGCCAATGTTTTTCGTGATATAAAATCTTTGGTTCTTTAAAGTCTATTATGTGACCTTTCGACTCCCAGACTTTTGTAGCTAAGCCATTCTCCTTATTAAAATTTTTTATACATTGTTTATGTCCATTGAATCTATTTTTTAGGGTTTGTTGGGTTTCGCCAACATAAGTTTTACTACAAGTTTGGCAATTTACTTCGTAGACTACACAACGGTTCTCTAATAAATTTATGTTTTGTTTTGGTCTATTTTTAACTAAGTGATCTCTGACCGTTTTTCCCAATTAAAGGTAGGAATAATTCATTTTAAATAATAAAATAAAGGATTATTTTATTGGAGCAATCATTAAGGTGTAGCCCTTATTTACAATGATGTCCAGCGTTAAATTAAAAATAAAATATAAAAGTAATATAAAATAAGTTAGCTTAAAAATATGGGGCCTAAATTGGCAGTTGTTAACTTTTGCTTACAGGTAATCGTAGCGTCATTGACTTAGTTTCTGTGCAACATGGTTGCTCATGGCATCTTTAAAAAGCGTTATTGAAGTTATAATTTTGTGGTTGTTGTCTAGTTCATTCCAACATTTTATGCCTTGAAACTTTACACTCTTGTCTCTAATGCGATTGCTGCAACTTGCAGAATGGAAGTTATGTTTGTCTCCTCGTGTTCTTATATTATTATTTCCCTTTGGGAACCAGTTTATTACATATTTTGGGAAGAGGCCATTTCTCACTTTAAACATGAATATTAGGAGGTCAAAGTAGTAATTAAAGTCCATGGTATTGATATTTGCGACTTCCCTCGCGGCAGTCGTGGAGGAGTATTTTCGAGTATTGGATATAAGTTTAGCGCACATATTATTAAATGAACTTAATTTAGACTGATTTAATTTAGAGGTGTTGTAATAGAATATGTTGCCGTATTGTAATATTGGCTTTACGCAGGCATTGTAAATTATTCTTAAAAAATCTGTGTCTAGGTATTTCTGAAGCGGCCTCAGAAGCCATAGTCTCGTATTTACTTTTTTAGTAACGTATTCCACGTGTTTAGTCCATGTGAGCTTTTCATCTACCCACAGGCCCAGGTATTTAAAATTATCTAATCTTTTATTGTCCCTTTACACAGAGTTACTAGGCAGTCGGCTTGGTTTCTCATTTGCTTATTTGGTGATATTAACAAGAAATTTGTTTTCTCTTCGTTTAAAACGAGACCTTTTTCTAATAATTTAACTTCTAATTGATCTAAAACAAGCTCAGTGTCCGTTATTAACCTCAGCAGATCTTTATTTGCTGCAATTAGGGCCGAGTCGTCCGCATACTCCTTCGATTTTGATGAGAGCAGAGACTTATGGAGGTCAGCCGTGTAAACATTAAATAAGAGGGGACCTAAGACACTGCCTTGGGGAACCCCGTGTTTAATAGTTAGCTTTTCCGAGTAGTGCCCATTATGAAAGAGTACCTGCTGCCTGTTGTGTAGATAGGACTTAAACCATTTTAGTACTCTACCACTTATACGAGCATTCTCGAGATCACCAAGTAGTATGTCATGCTGCACCGTGTCGAAAGCCTTTGACAGGTATATGAACACTAGCATAACGTACATGTCATTTCGGAGATAGTTTAGTATGGTTTCGTAAAGGTCGAAAATGCAGGTAATAGTGGAATGTCTAGCCCTAAAACCACTCTGGTTATTGTACAGTGCCTGTCTCTCTAAATAATTGTATACCGTATTGTATGCGATTCTTTCGCACATGAGGGATAAGGCAGGCAAGATTGAAATCGGGCGGTAGTTTTTCGGTTCCTGTGCATCCCCAGATTTGTAGATTGGGGTAATTTTTGCATTTTCCATTGAACAGGGAAATTTCCAGTGGTTAGCACTAAATTAATAACCTTGGCCAAGAACTTAGAGATTATTGCTGCTAGTCCTTTGAGAAGAGCTGGACCCAGATCATCAATCTCGCTTGCCTTATTTACATTTATTTTTTTCAGTATTTTAAATACATTGCTCTCAGTAACAGGCGGAAATTCTTTAAGCGGAGGTGTCGGACCGTAGTTGTCTAAAGCATAGTTTGGTTTCGTAGTTTTGTTCGAGTTATTTGTAGTTAACAATTTTTCCGCGATATTTATATAGTATTCATTAAGTAGATTTACAATGACATTAGGGTTAACTATTTCCTCGCTACCATGCTTAATTTTGGTGATTATTCTGTTATGCTTTTGCTTAAGATAAGGTTTAAGTGTCCTCCAAATTGCACCCGTGGACTTATCCTTACTTAGGTTCTGCTTAAAGTAGCTAGTTTTACTTTTGTGTATCAGACTGTTCACTAGATTTCTCTGTCTCCTGAATAGTTCCAGGTAGTGGTCTTTATATTCGGAAATTTTTGATTTAGTTTTAAATTTATCGCGTATATTCATTTGATATTTAATATATGGACTTAGCCATGGGGTACTATGAATAGGCGTAAATTTTTTCCTAAGCGGGGCATGGATATCCAAATAATATTTAATCGTTTTTTGTAACATGGTTATTCCTAATTCGGGATCACTAAACTGGGATTCGGTAACCATTAGTTCTGAGTGCAGCTCCACTATAAACAAGTCCATGTCCATATCCCCAAGATTTCTAGAGTTTTTAATTATTTTGAGTAGTTTTGGAGTGGATTTTTTTCTAATGATCCCAAGTTAAATCGTGGTCAGAGATACTGCACGTTTGTTCTTTACATTCTGTGATCCGGTGTGGTTGATTTACGTGCTAGCGAAGAATATATGATCTATGAAAGTTTTGATCTCAAGGGTGATTCTGGTTGGTTCGAATCAGTTGTCTGTAGTCCGTCAGAGCCTTTGTTAATAATTTAGTTTTCACAGACGGGTGTGTGGGCTAAGTCACAGTTAATATCACGAAGAAGTATAATCTCTGTGTTTTGTTTGTATAATAGGCAGGAGAGACATCCATGTAGGTCCTCCAGCGTGTCTTCCATATTGGATGAGGGTGGTATGTACATAACGCCTATAAAGAATTTGCTTGATTTTCGATAATTCACTTCATTCCAAATTGATTCTAAAGCCAAGTTTGCTGGTCTACAGTCCGTTTGTATCTGAGTATGAGTAATTGGTAGGTCAGACCTGAGGTTTATTGCGACTCCTCCGCCCTTCATTCCGATGCGGTCCTGTCTCCAGAGTCTTAACTTCTTCAAAGTGTAAAAACTTGTTAGGCCTTATTTAATATCTGGTGAGTTTAATAACTATATTAATATTTGCCAATGTGGTTTTAAGAACGTTTGTCTTTCGATGTACAAACATAATAAGATTTATTTTTTTGTAACCCATTTTTTGTGGCACAGAAAACTACAGAGTAAACATAATAATAATAATGGCTTTGTTTATTGGAAACAATCATTAAGAGCACTATCTTGTTTACAATGATGTCCAAGTAGAATTAATTTAAAAATTACAGAGCTTCAGTCGAAGCTCAATTGTTTTGATTTAGATATCTAAAATAATTCAATTAATTAATTTAATTAGTTAAAATTCGTTATTAGGTTGATAGTTTTGTTTTAATATGTTCGATCAATGCTATTTTAAATTCTTTTAGAGATTTTATACTCTTAGTCCTGTTAGGCAGATCGTTCCAATGTTTTATGCCCTGGAACTTCACACTTTTATTTCTGAATTTTGAAATAATCAACACTATTTCAAGGTTTCTATATTGCCGTAAATTTATTAATCCAAGATGGAAGATATCGATATCCTGGACAGTCTTCTCATTTGGGTAAGCCTTGGCTTTTTGTTAATGCAAGGAAGTTGAAGGAAAGAAGATTAGAATAATCTACCAGTTTTTGTCTGAATAATATGATCTATATAAACTAATTACATATTGATTTTAAAATAATTAAAATTAAATCCGTTATTAGATAAAAACATTCCAAGTTCAAGCGCCTCATAGCACCGCTGTTGAGCTATGCGATGGTGTAGCGCTAGCGCAGGTGCTAGCACAAATGTTAATACACGTTAGACTTCAGTGCTTGCTTAAAAATATTCAACTTTTAATATAATTCTCTTAATAAACTACAGCGAGCCTAATTATTTTAGCCGGAATCTAAAAACTGGACATGATTGGAGGTTCAAAGTTTGTTTTAAATACTCTTCATGGTATACACTAATAGTAACTGAGAAATAATAAATTTAAACTGTATTATTTAGCTAAGCAATCTGAAAAAGGTGCTTGAAGCAAAAAAGGAGTATAATACGGAGATGTCATTAGGTCTTCAGATTAATGACTTTCAAATGCCAAATGTTGAAGCAATGGCAAAGAAACAAGACGCCATTCAATTGGCTATATTGTTAAAACTGATTTCAGAATGCGCCGTAAGTTGCGCTTATAAATCAGTTTACGTAGAAGGCATTCACGGTTTGGATCATAATGTCAAACTAGCTCTAAAGAACGCCATTGAGGAGGTATCAGATCTTTATTTTCTTCCCAAAAAGTGGCAAAAACTAATAATGAAATAATTTAAATCCTCTAGCTAATTCCGAGAGAAGAAGCTCCTCATTCTGACTTGGAAATAAACGAACAAGTTATTTATGATGATAACCAAAAAATAGAGGCTCGTTTTCGCGAATTTGAAGTTCAATTCGAAATTTTACAGGATGAAAAAAATTCAAAAATGCTTGAGAATGAAAAACTTCTTGAAAAACTTAATCATTTTGGAAATATAGAAGATCCAAGGTTCGTTAGAAACTTGAGCAATTCATTTCTTAGACTCTTATTTCTTGATTAAACAAATTTAGCACTCTGGCTGGAAGACGTTATCAGGAGATGATGCGTAAACGTGACATTTTGTAAGGCGAAGTGTTCAGCCTTGAAGCAGCAATAGAAGACTATAAGGCGAAAGCTGAGTGCCTGGAGAAAGAAGCACGCGATTTACGTGTCGAAAATAAGTTACACGTGGATAATAACAGAGAATTAACGGACGAAGTTGACATTTTGAAATATAAAACTGAAAAGTTTTATCAGTACGAAGACATGATTGAGTGTTTCAAAAAGAAATTCAGCAATGAAAGTGATCTCCGAAGGAGTTTGAAGAAATTAGAAGAGGAGAAATCTGCTTGCGTTAAAGAGAATTTTGAATTGCAAGAAGTAAGATTCTTAATATTTTATTTTGGCCTATTTTCACCTACTTTGATTAGATTAGAATTATAATTAATTGACCTGACTATTTTATGAAATGAAGAAAAATGCCCTGTTAAAGACACAGATAGAAACATATAGGGAACACGCGCGAAGTTTCTCCGAAAAATCCCATTTGAGTGAATTGGAGACGGAGAATAGATTAGCCAAGCAAAGGATCGTGGTAGCAGAGTCAAATCTCCGAGATCAGGCTAGTAATACCAGCATCGTTCCTGATTTACACAAACAAATGGGAATGTTAGCCGGGGAATTCGAGGAAACGGAATTATAATTGGAACAAAAGCACTCTCCTTTACCAAC